>WWET01011130.1:0-11248 GCA_011038615.1 Limnodynastes dumerilii
TGTCTTCACAGCACAATTTGCTATAGAGAGAGAGCACCGTGTCCCCCTGCAGACGCCGCCGCCGGGTGCTCCTCCACGCACACTCATAGCCCGCATCCTGCACTTCAAAGATCGGGACGCCATCCTGCGTCATTCTAGGTTGAATGGCCCTATAAAATTGGATAATGCAAGCATTTCAGCGTATCCTGACTTCGCTGTGGACGCTGTTTCTTCCGGCCAAAAGACGACTGCGAGAACTTCAACTACCATATAGCATGCTGTTTCTGGCTCGTCTGCGGGTGGTAGCGGATGGTGGCTCCCACTTCTTCGATTCTCCAGGGGAAGCCATGGATTGGATCGAGCGTCGGGGCTTGAGGAGGCGCACACCCCCACCGTGAACTTATGAGTGGACTGATATTGCATAAAGTGGACTCTAATTGATATCCCAGGCACCGATAAGTATAATACTGTTATAATAAGCTGTTTTAGGGTCTGAAGGATTCTGATTTAGTAATATTTTAATAAGTGCTATTTTTTTGATATGCTGCTGCCGTTTATAGTACTTATCAGTGTTTGAGTGGGTTGCCAAAGTTATTGGGAGCTCCTGCTTAGGTAAGGTTTTCTGAGACTAGCCTCTTTTTTCATTTTGTTTTTTCTTGTGGTGTGTCTGTTTTTGTTTTGGGAAGGGAACATGGTAGGGAAGAAGTATTGCTCGGTTGGGGAGGGTAATACAGGGAGGGTAGGGGGTGGGTTAGGGTGGTTGGGGATAGTAAGACTGAAGATAGTTTTGCAGGGTAGTATGCAGAAGGTAATTGATGTATGTGCTCCAGTGTTCTTTAGCATTAAACACAGGTTGTTCATTCGTTGTGTTAAGCTATGTCATGTCCAGTGCCCGGCTGGGGGAATGTTAATGCTTGTTTCTTTATGGCAGGTACATTGAAATTCCTCTCCTGGAATACCAGGAGTCTCAATGATAAGATTAAACGGTCACTAGTGCTGCATTATATAAAGAGGCGCAATGTAGATATGGCGTGTCTTGTTGAGACGCACTTGGTGGGAGGTCGCTTATTGGCACTGAAAAAGCCCTGGGTGGGTTGGGCATACCACGCTACCTGCACCTCTAATTCCCGAGGGGTTACGGTCCTTATACATAAGAGGGTTAAGTTTATTCCTGAGGTGGTTCAGTCGGACCCTTACGGTCGTTATGTGTTTATTAAAGGAACTGTGAACCTCTCTCCCATTCTGCTGCTGGGTGTATACATCCCCCCCCCTTTTACTCATGAGGTCCTCAAACTGGCGGCATCTTTCATTGCGGCGTCCCCGGGTACACCCGTTGTCTGTCTTGGGGACTTCAACAATGTGATGGATAAAATGTTAGATAGATGGGGGGTGTCCCCGTTGGATCCCACACCCTCTCCCACCCCCTTTTCGCGCTTAGTGGATACGATAGAGTTGGTCGATGTATGGCGGGTGCGTAATCCCGATTTGCGTCAATATTCCTGCCACTCTGCAACACACCAGTCTCTCTCCAGAATAGAGGTAAAAATGGATCCAGAATAGATTTAATTCTGATATCTAGATGTCTAGTTCCTACTGTGGTTTCAATAAGTTATTGTTCCAGGGGTATCTCAGATCATTCCCCGGTTGAGATGGATATTTCACTGACAGAAGAGGTGGGGCAAAGGTTTTGGAAATTGAACCCATTCTGGCTTCAGTTGGTGGGAGGGGTTTTGGATTTGGTGGCGGAGTGGGGGGATTACTTCAAGGACAATCAAGACTCAGCTAGTGTAGCTACGGTGTGGGATACTTTTAAAGCCGTTTTGAGGGGTTCCCTGATTAGGAGGGTTGCCGGGATAAAGAAATTTCATAGGGCGGAAGAAGAGGCACTAGAGGAGGAGTGTAGGCTAAGGGAGGCAAGGTATGTGCTAACTCGCTCAGCAGATGATAGACGAACTTGGTTAAATGTGCAAAAAGAATGGTCTGACTATCTGTTTGCTAAAGCTAGGCGTAGGTTGCTTTTTGCGGGACATTTAAATTATGAACAGTCAGACGCCAGTGGTGCCTACATGGCCTTTCTGGCCAGGGGAGATCAGAATAATAGGCATATTGTCTCTGTTTTGGATGGAGAGGGGTGTGCAAAAAGCAGGGCCCCAGATATTGCGCAGGTATTTTTTAATTACTTTATTTCCAATTAGTATATAAATCCAAAGTCTCACATACCCTTGATGATCTTCGGGCCTATTTATATGCCATAGATTTGCCCAGGCTTTCAGATGAGGCGGCTGCCACTCTGGAGGCTCCGTTCACGGCTGAGGAGGTGGAGGATGCGATTAAAACCTTTCCTAATTATAAGGCCCCGGGGATTGACGGTCTGCCCATGGAACTGTTTAAACAGTTTAAGTCCTTTTTTGTCCCGCAATTGCTGCATCTGTTTGAGAGTCTCCTGGAGCACGGCTCACTACCACCTTCCATGTCTGAGGCTCTTATTGTAGTGATTCACAAACCCGGTAAGGATCCTACCTCCCCAGACGCCTATCGTCCAATCTCACTTTTAGCGTCAGATATTAAGATTCTTGCAAAGCTGCTGGCCATTCGTTTAAATAAGGTCATTTTACAACTCGTGCATCCGGACCAAACAGGCTTTATGCCCGGTAAGTCTACCTCTATAAATTTGCGAAGACTTTACTCTCACCTTCAGTTGTCTCATGGAGCCGGTGAGGGGACAGTGGTGGTGTCTCTGGACGCTGCCAAGGCCTTCGATTCGGTGGAGTGGGGTTACTTATGGGAGGTCTTGGATTGTTTTGGCTTTGGGTAGCGCTTTGTGAGATGGATGAGGCTTTTGTATTCCGCTCCGGCGGCTAGGGTGTGAGTTAACGGTTACACATCTGCCCCATTCGCATTGGAAAGGGGCACTAGGCAGGGCTGCCCTTTGTCTCCTGCTCTCTTCGCTCTCGCCATTGAGCCACTGGCATGTATTATTAGATCAAGTGAGGGAATTGTTGGCCTCCCAGCTGGTTCTGGGACTGACAAAGTTGCTTTATATGCTGATGATATGTTGTTGTTCATGGCGAGAGCGGAGAGTTCCCTCCCCTGCCTTCTGGAGACTGTGGAGCACTTTGGCAACTAGTCTGGTTTAAGGATTAATTGGGACAAATCTAACATATTTCCCATCTCTGCTGGGTCCTCGTTGTCTCTCCCTGCGGACTGTCCTTTGCAACTCACTAGTAAATTTAAATACCTAGGTATATGGGTAGCCCCTACGCCATCAGAATATCTGGAACTGAATCTGTCCCCAATTACGGAGTGGTTCAAACAAAGGTCCCATATTTGGGGCAAACTTCCCCTCACGGTTTCTGGAAGAATTAATCTCTTCAAGATGGTTATGCTGCCAAAGTTTCTGTATGTATTACAGCACTCACCATTGCTGATACCTAGGAAGGTCTTTAGACATATTGACTCTATCACCTCTTCCTTCGTGTGGGGGGGACAACGACACAGGATCTCTATGGATGTGTTAAAAAGGCCAGTACTTTTGGGGGGCAGGGCTTTGCCAGATCTCTGGCTATACTACATAGCAGCCCAGCTTGTCCATTTGATTCCTTGGATTACTGAGGGAAGTCAGGGTTTGATAGGCTCCTTGGTTAAACAGGTATGTGGTGTTCCCATGTCCCCGATGCATTATTTGCTCTCGGCTAAAAATAGTAGGACCTGCGTCCCTCTGGTCAAGCAAGCGCTGGCGATCTGGGGGTTAACGCGCCGGATGCTAGATGATAAAGTTATTGACCCGAATACACCTCTTTGGCGTAGTGCGATTTTCCCGGAGCTGGGGGCTCTCCCTGGTAGAACTGTGTGGCAAACAGCAGGGATTGTGACGGTGGGTCAGTTATATGAGGGGGACTATTTAAAATCCTTTTCCAGTCTTAGGGTTGAGTATGCTCTCCCAAATAGTTGTTTTTACCGGTACCTACAGTTTCGTCATGCACTTGAGGGGCAGTTGGGTAGCGGTCCTAATGTGCTTCAGCCATCCTCTGCTCTGAAGTTGGTAACTTCTGCTGCGGATAAGCGAGCAATATCATTTCTTTACAGCACCCTGGGTGGGATGACGTGGGTACTTGGCCTTCCAGGAAAAATGGGAGGGGGATCTTAGTACTTTGTTGGAAGAGGAATGGACACAAATTCTTTCTAATTCTAAATCTGATACATTTTGTATAAGGTACTGCCAAATTAATTTTTTTGTTTTTCATAGAGTATACTTCTCTCCCCACAGACTATATGATATTGGCTTGAGAGCAAATTCTAATTGTGTGTGGTGTGGCGAGGCTGGTGCGGATTTTTGGCATTTCATTGGTATTTCCCTAAAGTTAGCTGTAACTGGTGACTGACCTCGCCGTTAAGTGCTATTCCGGGGGTTCCCTCAGCCGGGCACAGGGGATCGTTTACATGACAGTATTGGTGCTATTATCCTTGGTGTACCTGCTGGTATTTTAAGTGTAAGTTTAAATGCACCATTGTATTGACTTGCTTATTGACATGTTTCAATATGTGTTTTCTCTTCTGTAATACTACCTTCTGCGTAAGGTCCGGTAATGTGTATTGGGGGGTTGCTTTACTTGTTTTATGTTTGTTTAACTCATGTGAAAATTTAAATAAACTCAATTTAAAAAAAAAAGTGGCAAAGAGGTGATGGTTGTTGGATGCTTGGGAGATGGCAGAGCAGTAAGAGGAAAGGATAAATTTAAAGTAGAGAATGTCAGCAAGGGAGCGAGATTTGCGCCAGAGGCGCCCGGCAGTGCGGGAGCATTGTTTTAGGAAGCGTGTGACCTGAGAGTGCCATGGCTGGGGGTTAGAGCGGCAATGGGAGATGGAGGAAGGGGGACAGACAGAGTCAAGGGCAGAGGAGAGGGTGGTATTGTAGAAGGCGGTGGCTAGGTTGGGGCAAGAGAGAGAGGTAACGGGGAAGAGGAGCTGGTCAAGTGAGGAGGAAAAGGCAGGGATGTTGAGGGTGCTGATGTTCTGCCTGGTGAGAACGCATTTGGGTTTGGGGGGAGGGGTGGCAGAAGGGGAGAAGGAGAAGGTAGGTGGTGGTCAGAGAGAGGAAAAGGAGAGATGGAGAAGTCAGTCAGAGTACAGCAGTGGGTGAAGACTAGGTCAAGGGAATGGCCCTGTATGTGGGTAGGGGAGGTGGTCCATTGAGTCAGGCCAAGGGAAATGAGGAAATAGAGAGCAGTTTAGAGGTGCTGGAGTTGGAGGGATTATCAACGGGGATGTTGAAGTCACCCAAGATAATAGAAGGGAGGTCAGAGGAGAGATAGTGGGTGAGCCAGGCAACAAAGTTCTCAAAGAACTGTGAACAAGGGCCTGGGGGGCGGTAAATAACAGCTACGTGGAGATCTAGGGGGCGGAAAAGGCGGATGGAGTGGACCTCGAAGGAAGAGAAGATGAGGGCGGGCTCAGGAGGGATAGTGCAGAAAGTGCATGAGGGAGAGAGAAGCAGGCCGGCACCACCACCATGATGATCGCCAGCTCTGGGAGAGTGGGAAAAGGAGATACCACCATATTCCAGAGCAGCAGGTGAGGTGGTGTCAGTGGGGGAGAGCCATGTTTCGGTGAGGGCCAGGAGGTTAAAGGTTAACTCCTTTGTTAGAGATGAACAGATTATGTATGGTTGGGAGCTTGTTACAGATGGATCTTGCGTTCCAGAGAACGCAGGAGAAGGGGAGGGTGGGGAGAGTGGAAATGTGGATGAGGTTTGCAGGGTTGGATGAGCGTGGAGGGGGAAGAGGATTGGGGTAGAGGAGAGGGCGGGGGGTTAAGATGGGAATGGGACAGGGAGGGGGTGTGGGAGTGATAAAGGATGCAGGCTTCTAAATATGGGAGATACAGGTCATGATGTGGAGGGATGAGTGAGGATATTAAACAGAGAGTTCAAGGTGATAGATGTGGAGGGCACCTGGGAAGTGAGATACGGTGATGTCAGTCAGAGTATAAATACAACAGGAATGGTAGGTAAATTGATATTAAGAAATCGAAAAAATTAAAAAGTAAATGTAAGTTAAATGAGGGTTAATGTTGTATGTGGTCAAAACAGATACAACATTTAAAGCATTAGTGAGCATATTTATTGCAAAGTTCCAAGTAGTAGATACAGGCTAGGCACAGAGTTGCTGCATGGGGCAGAGTTAGAAGATCCACATGCCAGGTGTTGATAGTGGTGCTGATTAGTTGTTTTCCTGGTAGAATGTTCCCTCCTGGTAGTAATGTGTTTCATTTCCACAGGACTGGATATTATGTACAACTAACGCATTTGGGTTTGGAGGCCAAAATACCCTCAGTGTTCCCCACTCATTCTGCCATCCATCACTAAAACAGACACTATATTCCAGAAGACCTTCTTTCTTCATATTTTCTTATTGCTGGGAAGATTTTTCTTCAATTGATTGAGGTCTTCATCTTCATTGTAGTCTCCGATGGCGAGTTTTCTTTCTTCGGCTGCTGACAGGACGCTGCAGAACTTCTTCTTCCCATCCGGACTGCTTCAAATGACGTTGAGGACGCTAGGGGGCAGTATTTTTATAGTGGAGATGACGTCATTTACATTGGGCCTCTACTGTTTGTGATGTCATCTCCACTATAAAAATACTGCCCCCTAGCGACCTCACCGTCATTTGAAGCACTCCGGATGGAAAGAAGAAGTTTTGCAGTGTCCTGTCAGCAGCTGATGAATGGAACGTCGCCATCGGAGATTACAATGAAGATGAAGACCTCAATCAATTGAAGAAAAATCTTCCCAGCAATAAGAAAATACGAAGAAAGAAGACATCAAACTGTAAATGATAAAATGTTTTGATTTAATACACACGATACAATACATACATGACACATAGGTTAGGAGAGATAACCACAGCAGGTAAGTGCACACAGTAGGGGACAATGTTAGTTAGGGTTATTAACTTGTTCACATGCATACTGTCTGTTAATCTTTAATGTATGTTTAATGTGAACGGTATTTTTTTTTTTACACTACACGCAGACACACACATGGTTAGAATCCTTAGCCATGCTGCCGCTGATATTATTACAAGGCTCATCAATCCTGAGCCTTGTAGTTCTATCAGTACAGCATGGCTAAGGATTTCAGCCATGCTGCACTCATTTTTTAACACACAAAAACACATGTCAACTCTGTTGACATGGGTTTTTGATGCTCTGGGACGGCATCTCAGCCGGAACTTGCAGCTCTCTGGCTGCAATTTTTTTTTTTTGTGATTTTAAATCACACTAAAGGCGATTTCTTCAAATCGCCTTTAGTGAATGCTGCAATTTATTTTTTTTACTATTTTTTCAATGGCAAACATCTGGACGATTTCTGTCCCGCGATGTTTGCCATTGCGATTTTTTTTCACATGCAAATCACGTGATTTGAGCCTTTGTGAATACCGCAATTTCACTTCAGAGGCTCAAATCTCGCAATTTTAGGCGATTTCTAAGAAATCCTCCTTTGTAAATAGACCCCTATATACTCTATATACTGTAACTGCCCTTTAATACCAACACATTAATATCTTGGCAATAAAATGAATCCATAAGTATAGGCAACTCAAGAGGTCTCTGTATATAATTCAGTTCCATTATAATATAGTTCCCTCCCCTCTCTCTTGTGGAATTAAACACCCATGCACATATAGAAAAAATGCAGGGGTGTGGATCCAGTCCCCAGAGTGTAAAAAGAAATAGTATTGTCAATATATGTGAGAACCCTGATATTGTACAAAAACCTGTTTACAACCATCAGAAACAATGGGCCAGATTTACTAAAGTCAAATTGTTTAAACTCGATAGAGATTGCTTGTATTTAGCAGCGCGTTTAAACTTCCCATATTTACTAATGCAAACTCACCTCAAACTCGCCAAAGATGATGGATTATCAAACTGCTGTGCTTCAAATTGCTCTGGTGACTTTTTAAGGTAATTGTATAATAAAAATCAAATAATTATGTGTTAAACATAGGAAAAACAAAAAATAAAAACAAGTAATGTAACATATAAAAAAAACTACAAAGTGTTAAAAGGGACTTACAATTAAGTTTGGGATCATTGACAAGTTCAGTTTACCCCCTCCAGATGTAAACACTCTAATTACGATGTAGCATATATTTATATAGTGTATGTGATGTCACCTCTGGCTAGTTTAATGCTAACACTGGCGAATTTACTGGAAACATTTTTTCAGCACTTTTATATAACTTTAATAAAAAGTGCTGCCAAACTCCGGCGAGTTTTACACAAACTCAACGGAGTTTATAATAACATATCGCCATGTTTTCAAACTAACTAGTGAAACTCACCCCTTAGAAAATCCGGAGAGTTTTATAAAAAATTTGCGCTCATCTACGGTGATGTGTGACGATTTTTACTGACGAGTTAACTCTGCCCTTAGTAAATCTGGCCCTATGACTTTTAATATAGTTTTGTCAGGTGAATGTCTTTTTCATGGCAGCAAACACAACTTGGGTGCAGTTCGGTGACTTGGCTTCCTCATTTCATTTTTACCAGCACAATTACACGCCAGAAAATATAAACTTCATTTATATGCAAAACATATTTACACAACAAAGCAGCTATTCTACATTTTGAGGGAGGGTAATTAGACATCATGCTTTATGATGGAAATGGAAAACAGACAATTCATTGTATGCTTTTACTATATAAGACCCCAATGTTTGTAGAGACAGTAGACTTTAGTTGAAGACAAAGGGCCTGATCCAGAGCAACGCTCGCAAGCGAGCGTACGACGAGCGTATGCGAATTTTCGGCAAAAAATTCGCAATGCGCATGCCCAGTATGACAGCTTCCGGTCGCCCGAGCGTCATGAGCGAATATCGGGCGTATCGTTAGCGTATTTTTCGCTCGCTGGGCGTATTTTTTTTACGATGGTCGGCTGGGCGCCCGTTTTACTACAGGGAGGCGGGGATAGCCATTTAAATTGTACAGTATGGGCGTGCTAAGCGTATTTTCTCAGCGTATTTTCTGCGAATTTTCGTACGGCCGACGGTCGTACCCAGTGTAGGGTATAGCCGCCGTAAGCAGGGACTTTACTATGGGAGTGCTAGGGGCGTGTAGGTTGATATGCCCGAGCGTACGTTCGCATTCGCCCGTCGTGCAAATTTTCGTAGCGCTGGATCAGGCCCAAAGACCCAACTTGAGGTATGTTGTAACTCTAATGGAGTGAGTCCTTCCACTTATATTACCTCCCTCTTGTATACAGAACATGTCTTATTTTCTTCTCTAAATCGTTTATCTCCTGTAGATATACAGAGATGGCTTCAATGATCAATGGTTCAACAATGTGTCTATTTTTTCCCCATCAATACATTTTTATTGTTTTATAATGAACAAGTTTGGAGTACAGAAAAAAAAAGAGGGGAAGGGGACAATCAACACATAGCCATGTAAATGTACAAATCAAACAATAAGGAAACAACTTGCAATAATAAATGGCTTTTAGACATAAACTCGTTATGAATAGGGGACAAGGGAGAAGGAACAAAAAGAGGGGAAAGATAGAAGAATAACATGCTCAAATTACCATTGATGAGGAGGAGCAGGCAGTTACCACCCAGTATCTAACAATACCTAGTAGAGGTGGGGTAGGAAATTTGTATAGGTCTCAAAATATCTTATATACTAATAGAAGAGGTCTTAAATCAACATCTAATCAGCCGAGGGGGATTCAGATAAGTCTAGTATATCTATATCATAGCAAATTGAACCGGGTATTGTTTGGGCATTACTGCAGTCATATATAAACATGGTCCAAGGAAGCCATTTTATTGTATCAGTAGCTGGACGCATAGAGTATGAAATACCTCTAGTCTCCATATCGTAGCTATATTGAACCTTAGATAAAAAAAATTCCAGGTGGGGAATATTAGAGGATTTCCAATTTTGTGCATTTGTGGCTTTAGTGGAAATTAACACATGCCCAACCACATATCTGTGGGAAGACTGTATTTCAGAGGGATACATGTGAAGCAGGGCAAGTGCTGGAGATGGGCTGATATTTAGTTTAATGAGGGAGTTCAAAAAGTGAAACACCTCTACCCATAATGGTTTAATTAGCGGGCATTCCCAGAATACATGGAGTAAAGTTCCAACCAGCCCACACCCCATCCAACAGAATTTCGTAGTAGATGGCCACATCTTATGTAACCTGGCTGGTGTTAAATAACACCTATTAATCAATTTGACCAACATTTCAACATGATTAGAACATTTGGAAACTTTATGGGAAGACTTAAAAATGCATTGCCATTCTACGGGGGTCATTGTGATCTCTAAGTTCTGCTCCCAAAGGCGCTGTACTTTAGTCTTACCTAAATCTCTAGGCTCTGAGAGAAAGCTATACCAGAATGAAATCCCCTTTGACCCAAGGGTACCCTGAAATCGATTTAGAATAGCAGTTGCAGATGGGGAAAACTTGGCCCGACCTTGAGGGGCTGAGGAAATCCAGTAACAAATCTGAAGATATCTATAGTTATCTTTAGCGCTAAGACCAAATTTAGCTTGAAGATATGGAAAGGAAGCCACCGAGGAGCCCACCATAATATCCATGATTGATTTAATTCCCTGATGTATTCATGAGGACAATGAGATATCTGGAATTAATTTGTTTAATGCCGAAATAGACAACAAAGGAGAGGGAACCTCAAAGTCTTTTAAGGGTAAGACAGCCTTATCCCAAATCTGTAAGGTACTACGAGTCGATAGTAAGAGGGATGGGACGGGCAACAATGTATCTTTTAATACTGGGTGAGTGTCTCTCTTGTGTGCTCTAGATGTCCATCTACCTTCTCAATTCAATAAATATCTGGAATAAAAGCAATACTCTACATATTGCCAGTATCTGATAAATCTGCAGTTTAAAGTCTCTTTAGTCTCTACAGTCCACCAAAGTCAGTGGTCAGTATCAGATCAAGATCCTGATGGTGGGCTCCATTTTCAGTTCTTTGTAGAACATAGTTAGGAGAACATATCTTGTGAGTTGGATTCAGGAGATAGTGGAAACTATCTTGTGTTTAATTACTGGTTTTACAATTGGTTTTACAATATACATGGTACATAGGGCTCTATTTATGGACACCGCATAAATCTGGGGAGTGATAGTGATCCAGGCTCGCTTATCATCGCAGCGAGCCTGGACACTTCACTCCCTAGATTTATAAACACTCACCTTCATCGTGAAGACTCACGATGTCCGGTGAGTGTTTCC
>WWET01011131.1:5450-16276 GCA_011038615.1 Limnodynastes dumerilii
ATATAATATTTATATATTTTTTCTATAACCTTTTTTTTAAAGTGTAAAGTTGTGTTACATGAAATATAAACCATGTCAACCAGAGTAAGTAGAGAAGTGAACACAGTCAACAATTAATTACTTGAAAGATCCCAAGTGATGTTACGAATAAATAAAATTGAAACCACGACCTCCGTTATTGGACAGCCACAATAAAAAATATGGTAGTTTTTGGTTTATTTCCCACATAATTGGAGGGTGTTGGAGATGTGTACAAGTAGAATACCATGTAGTGATATGAAAACATGACCAAATTTGACGTTTGACATTATCAGAGAGAATTTCAATAAAACTTTCCCATGCTTGGGAAAAAAAAAAAGATTCTACTCTTGTCTCCTTTTGTGCCAGTGACTCCAACCAGTCCAGTCCAAAAAATATTGTATAGTTTGTCTCTAAACAGTGAAAGGGACGGGGTGAACTCTGGATCCAGACATGAAGAATGCTTTTTCTAGCTGCAGCTGGATTTATAGTAGTTTTTTTGCAACCTGCCGCAATCCTAACTCCCACCGGAAGCATACCCAAAATTGGCCACTCAGGTGTTTAAGGAAAAGGATCCACTAGAAGATCAATTGAAAAACCTCCAGATCTGGAGCCAGAATCGTTTAATTGTTGGGTAGTCCCAAAGGCAATGACGCAAGTCTGCCTCAGGGGTCCCACATTTCGGGTAATGATTTCATATTTTTAACAGTCAATTGAGTTCTTACCTGGCTCAGGGATGGATTGCAATACAGAGATTTCTTTAACACGGTAAGAAAAAGAGAGCTAGGACATTTTGGAATGTTATGTAAAACGTGTTAGTTAATCTGGGACCAGAGTTTTATGTTTGGGAAGAGTTTTAAGTACAATTGTTTCATGGAGAGCCACTCCTCTCAAAGCCATGGGAAAGACAACATTTAAAATAATAAGGTGCCATAGTAGACAGAGAAGGCTGTGGAATTGTATGAAGAATTTTTGTACTCATTGATAAGTTTAGGTCCTTTATTGTACAGGAGGCCTGGCATGCTAAAAGTTTACAGGACAACCTGCAATATTACTGGAAAACTACAAAATTTGGTGGTGGTTTGGAGATGACGGCTTATAAAAAAAAAATTATGTGAGGTCCGGTTGCATGTTAAAGGCGTTGCAGACATTCCACATCAGCTCACCAGTCTGTCAGTCAATTTGTCAATTTGCATTAGGCCCTAGGAATGGGGTTGAATGTATAGTGCAGTTGAGAATAGGAGCTGAGCTGCTGTGCTTTGCTTCACAACTGAATGGATTACCAACTCATATGTAGAGGAGATCAGTGGCTCCTCATACTATATCATTATACTGTAAATTACATTGTTTGGACAATTAAATAGTTGTTTATTTTATTAGTTTTTTAGTTTCTTGTAAATTTTTTATAAAATAATGGCAATACTTTATAAACCAATTTTTTAACAGCTTTTGCAAGCATTAGGTTAGCATATACCTTTGCTAATACTTGGTAGTTCCACCGTTGGTTTTGATAACAACATTTAGTCAGTACAGCATGCTCTGTGTGTTTCGTAGCTCTTTGATTTTATCATCATGATGCCAAACCTTCATTTGGCCAACCAGTGTGTGTTTATGTGTGCATGCATGTGTAAACATGACAAATGGTTCGGTCTTTTTATAGTTTCTAAAGAAAGACCATTTTTTTCTAAATGTTTTAATTGCGCATGTCCAAGTCCATATGTGTAGAGGTTGTAGTCACCATACTGGAAGTGAGCAAATGCCCAAATACTCTTTTCTGTCCTTAAAGTAGTTAACAGGTGCATTTAAGAGTGTTTACATAAAATGAAATCCAACAGATATGGAATTATCCTAAAATTTATACAAACATTTGAAACACCAGATTAAGCATAGATTGGAGCTTTAAAGTGCTGAGCATGCACAGAACCCGCTATTAAGTGATTTAATGGTTTCCTTGTATCATTTGTAGATTATCCTTTTTTTCCTTATGCCCCCAGTGTTTTCCTGTGGTTTCACTGGTTCTCCTTGTGCTTCCAGCATTCTTGTACAACTCTCCCTTGGTCCTTGTGCTCTCAAAGTTTTCCTGTGGATTCCACAACTCCTCCTGTTTGCAGAGCTCCAATGCAGCCTCCACAGCTCCCTGTGCTTCCAGTACTCCAGTGTAGTGATTCTCACCAGCTGTTTGTTTGTTTTCTCTGCATACTGCCTCCAGAGACCACGACCTGTTCTGCAACTAAGTCTATCCCCATCATTTGTGGCTCTTGCCCTGGTCACCTGCAATATCATCATTGATGTAGCCCGATCCACTCTGTAAAATGTAACAATGGGCCGGATCCAGAACTACAGACACCTTATGGACGCCTGAGGTCATTATGGCCAGCAGCATGGCAGGGAGTGCACGCCATTTGCACTTCCCGCTAAGAGTAGTAAAATCTAGACACTTACGTGTCCAAATTCCTACCTTAACATTTACGACTAGGTTTACGGCCGCAGACCTTGTTGTAATGCTACTTCCCCCACCCTGAGCCCTAATTTAAATGCCTACCTCCACCTATATGGCGGAGATCCGGAAAACGTAAAAGGGGGACAGCCCCTTGTACGTAACACCCGCGTATGTAATGTACGTTACATACGCCGGGCACCACGCTAGCGTAAGAAGGTTGTGCGCATGCGCACAACCTTCTTGATGGGAATTACGCAATCACCATGCGTAGTTCACCTATCGGCCATAGCCCAGGATCTGTAGAGACCTACAGAAAAAAAAAATCACAAGGGACCACACAGGTAAACCCAGTATTAAAGGTGCCACATATGTTATCACAAAACAATTTACAATATTCAGCTCAATAAAACAAGTGGGTTTAAGCAAAAGCAAAGTATTTAAGGTGCAGAAACAATCATTATTATACAGCATATTATACAGCAAGAGAGATCTCAAGAATTAAAACAAAAAAAAAACTTTATCTATGTCACATCCATTGTTGCTAGATTCATTACACTGTTAAGCGCTTCTCCCCGTTTCCTTATTCTGTCTCAGCGCTGGTGCTCACTGTAGTGAATTTGGCTGCTAGTATCAATGTGATGCACATGGGATCCTGATTGCCTGACACATATTTTGTCGACCTTCCAGGGGATTAATTATCTTGCGAGTTAGTGTTCCAGCACCAGGGTTTTAAAAGATCAAACCGGTAAATCAGTAATCGTCTGCTGCCAAATTCATATGCTACAAATGAATTAAAGTAAACAACACTTGAGAAAATATTCTCTTGCACTGTATTTAACTTACATTAATGCATAATAATTTTGATTATAAGTAACAGACAACTGAATTATTTATGATGGGTAGTGTGTTAACCTTTATCTGCCTTGAAAGTTCCCAGACATGTATTATGTTATACGCTATAACTTTTACATATAGGACCCAAAATCACCATAATCTCAATGAATCTGAACACACAAGGATCAGGCGTCCGTAGTATCAGCGTAGTAACGGATGAGGTGACGTCCCTCGTCGTTACTATGCAAATGTTAGTGTAGGTAGGTGGGGGGAGGAAGTTTAATGAGGGAGGGGTTTTAGTTAATACGCTCCTGTTCAAGCTTATTTTCCCTTGCTTAGGCCAGCTGAAGTTAGGGTAGCCTTCAGCCGGCGTAAGCGAGAGAAAATACACTCGGAAAGGGGGGAATGCACGCCGATACGCTGTGCTTTATTAAGCCCAGCACATCGGCGTAGGTCTGGATTAGGCCCAAAGTGCATAAGTGGCTTGATTTGACTGGACGGCGCATGCACCCTGTTACACTAGTGTTATGATAGTAACACTGTATCAAGCATCGTATGGAACAGTTTCATACAAGCCCATTTCCTAGAAAATGCGCTGTGCTTCCTCTCCGCTTCCTAAAGTGGGTGGGGGAAGCATGCTAATTGTACAGTGTGGGATGGGTATCCCACATTAGTGTAGATTAGCGGTCATATGGACCTCTGATCCATACACTTTACTTTGCCAAAAAGCCTGCACGAGAGAGAGGCGTGACAGGGGGCATTCACTTCTCTCTCTGTCTGATGGTCACAATCCTGGGAGTTTGGATCCAGTTCAAAATTGCTATGCATTGCATTTGTCCAGACTCCTTTTAATAAAATAAAGGTTATTCCCAGAATTATAGGCTCTTTCTTCATTTTAGGAAAAGCATCAGATGAAAATGAACACATAATAAATAGTTGTTATATTGTATGTTCAATGTAATAAAATAATTCTGTCATTAAATGTGTCTAAACACATTTGTTTTTATAGTCAATAATCAAAGGTTTGGTGGTTTTTATATCAAGGATTGAGCAAATCAGAGGTAAGTAATTGCATAATACATTTAACCAATTTGTAATTAATAAATCAGAAATGTAATAATTCCTATATCAGGAATTAAAGAAATCGAAAGTAAATATGTACATCAATAAGGTAACAACTACATCTTTGTATTCCTCATGATTCATAAGTAACATATGACAACTGAAACATACCTAATAGATTGTGATAATTCCAGAATAACCCATGGAAATATCATTATATTATAATGGCAGTATATATCTGTGATCAAACGAGGGAGGCACAGAAGACTAGAGTTACCCTGCACCTCGTTTCACATAAGAACATTTTTTTTATCCCCCTTTTATAGCATGTTCAGTGTTTGTTGTCCTTTGTGTCAGACTGTCCCAGTGTCCAGCGACCAGATGCAAGTGAGGGGATGGCATCTCCACCTGTCCCCTCTATCTACAGTAAGCTCTGAATCAAATAATTAGGACAATACGATTTTAACTTTACCAAGGCCAGTCACTTTCTTATTTTTGTTTTTATTTTGTCTTTATGAAGTTAATAAAACATTTATTTTCCATGTACCATTGTTTATTTTAATAAGTATAACATGTATGTATAACAAGAGCTCAACATCTCATTTTTATTCATACTAACATTTGTATTCATCAACAAATGAATTATAACCTTATTGTTTTAAGTTAATCTTTAATTTAAACATAAGAATTATAAGTACAAAGGGTACATAAATTGATTTTCAGAAAAATGTTTTCTCTGGGTAATTGAACTCATATCCACCAAGGGTAATACACATACCACTATCCCACCTGCTATTAGATAACAAACTAGCTGTTTTTCAAGGGATATAATCCCTCCTAAACTCTTCCCTTATAAACATAAAAAGTATTATTCTTAGTATGATGTTTTCAACAGCAGTTCTCCTGTAGTGGGAAGGAGGATTAAAATTTATTCTTAATGTAGAAATTATAGATATAAGTTTAATAAAAAATATATATATACTCTCATTTTTGGGAAAACAATTAACTTGGGAGTTGAACCCCAATTCAACTCCTCCGAGGGTAATTTCCTTACCACTATCCCACCCGCGGTTAGATGTCTGGCTGGAAATTTTTTAAGATATGATTCCTCCTATGTTTAGCCCTTAAGAGCATAAAAAACTATATCTCTTGTGAGTTATCTTCTAAAATGATGCCCCTATGCTTAAAAGGAATCAGGTAAATATCTTTTCACGTATATTTCTGCATATATTGTTCTATATCTATATCTCTATATTCAAGTTAATCTAGTCTAGATCTTTGTACAGAGGTAGATAAGGGGTGTTTCACCAAATAAGTGTCGTATAATTAAAAAGTATAATAAGTAAAAGATATACAATGTAATTAAAATTGCGCTGATTTCTAATATTCATCTAGACTTGGATCAAAAACCCATACCATTGAATTCAATGTTCTCATTTAATCCCTCTGGTGCTAGTGTTTCTAGGGAGAAGATCCAATAGGCTTCTCTCCTACAAAGCCTGCTAAACCTATCTCCCCCTCTCTCTGTGGGTATAATTTCTTCTAACCCACATATTCTTAAACATTCAGGGTTGCTATGATGGTGGTTAGAGAAGTGGCGTGAGACGCTATGGGTCATTATTTTTTTTCACAATATTCCTTTTATGTTCCCTAAATCTGTCTTTAATCTTTCTCATGGTCCTGCCCACATATTGTAGTGGGCAGGAGCACTGGAGAACATATATAATATAAGTTGATTCACAAGTTATATTACTTTTGATTTAAAAAAATTGGTGATTTATAACTGATTCAATACTTTTTACCCAATGTTTAATATTTTTACATGTTAGACACACTTTTTTTCCGCATCTATAACAGCCCTTTTCGTTGAATCACCAAAATATTTTTTATTTTCCTCCTCTTCACAATTCGGGCCTTTAACCTGACTAGGTGCGAGGAGACTTTTCAAATTTTTTGTTTTTCTTAAAAACAATCTCAGGTTTATTAATAAATTTAAGTTTTTTCTTTAGGATTTGTTTTATTCGGGTAGATTTACAATTATATTTTGATACAAATAAAACATTATTCTCATCCTCGAATTTATTTTCTTTTTTCTTTTTTGAGGTGATAATAAATTAGTTCTTATTAGTTTTCTAGATTTATTTAAAGTTTTTTCTAAGAGTACCTTCGGATATTCTTTCTCTTCAAAATTAACCAGCATTGGATTGGCTTGGCACAAAAAGTCTATGTCCCTACTGCAGTTCCTGCAAAGTCTAGTCAATTGACTATAAGGGATGTGATTAATCCACGGCCTGTATTGTCCACTCCTATAGTGTAGATAACTACAGGCATCCGTGGGTTTGCAGAAATTGGTGGTGATAATGCTGTTATTTTCCACTAGGAGGGTTGTATCCAGAAAATTAACTTTTGCTAAATCATGAGTGTGTGTGAAAATTAAATTAAATTCATTATCGTTTAAACTATTAACAAAATTCTCCACCGACACCTTGTGATCTATCCATATTACCAGCAGATCCTCAATAAAGCATTTGTAGAGCACCAGATCCGCCCGATGGGGGCTTCGCCATACATGATGTTCCTCAAAATACCCCATATATAAATTGGTGAAGCTCAGAGCTAATCTGGTGCCCATCGCAGTGTCAAGGATCTGCAGGTAATATGAAGAGTCAAATAAAAAATAATTATGTGTTAAAATAAACCATATGCCATCCAAAATAAATTCCTTTTCTGAGTTTGAAATTTCCACATCCTTATCCAAGTAATAGTGTATAGCCTCCAAACCCTTATCATGAGGTATATTGGAGTATAACGCTTGGACATCCAATGTTATAAATAAAAAATTAGAGTCCCATTTTAACTCATTGACACTATTTAAAAGATATGTCATGTCCTTTAAATGTGATTCTAGTTGTATTACATATTTTTGTAATTTAGAGTCAATATATGCGGATAAGTTTGCAGATAATTACTGGATCCCTGAAGTTATAGGTCATCCTGGTGGTGATGTGATGGACTTGTGCACTTTGGGTAAATGATAAAAAAAATTGGAGTGACGGGGTGCTCAACAAATAAAAAGTGGAAAATTTCTCTGGATATAACCCTTCTTTAAAGTCCCCCGGATAGATACGCACGTATCTCATCCTGGAGACTTCTAGTGGGATCCCCATTTAACGGGACATAGACTTTTAGATCTTCTAATTGCCTTAGGGCTTCTCCTTTATAATAACTCCAATCCATAATTACTACGCTGCCCCCTTTATCGGCGGCTCTGAATACTCTATTTTTATCCTTGATTAGTTCTCTAAGGGCTTTGCTTTCCCATTTAGACAAATTATCTGTTTGTTCTGATAATTGTTTGTCCCCTACAATACAAATTTTTCTAAAATCATTAAGCGTAGCTATATAAAAACTAGTAATGGCTGGACTTTTATGGTTACTTGGAAAAAACTCTGATTTCTTTCTAAATTTTTTGAAACTTTGTTTCTCTGTCTTATTTATATAAAAAATAAGAATATGTTGTTCATTTAAATCCTCTCCCCCATTTTCTGATATTAATGTTTCCATATCATTTAAACACTGTCTTTCATCTATATCCAATAAAATAAGTTGATTTTGATCATCCCTATTTTTTCTCAAAACCTTGGACCCAAAGTATCGTTTTCTACAAAGACCTTTTACGTAATTATTAAGTTCCATAAAAAGGTCAAAAATATTTGGTTCAACATTGGGCAAAAATGTTAAACCTTTTTGTAATAGTTTAATTTCAAAATTAGTCAAAGGCTTTGAAGAGATATTAATGATGCCTTTCGGATTGTTTTGTGGATCTAAATTAATTTTGGTTTTTGCGGGATGTTTTCTTTCTCCCCTCATTCCTCTAAATTTCTCCCTCTCTTCGGAGAATCCAATCTTAAAATTTCGTATGAGTTTCTTAGGAGGGGGGGTTCTTTTCTCACCTCCCTCCCAAAATAAGTATTAATATCGGTCTGTTTTCTCCTAGCACCCAGATCTTTTTCTAAGTTGGAGTCTCTATAGATATCCCCTAAATTTGTATGTGTGATTGATTTAGGAAGGCCCTTATAATCATCACTTATATCAGATACATTTTGTCTCCTAGTGTCAGGTGTGTCTGATCTCTTATCCTTAATGGTGGTTGGTCCACCTTTTTTAAGGTCCCAACTACTAGTTTTCTTATCACTGTCATCATTAAATCTATTAGACTGATTGGAAAGACCTGAATTCCCCTTATTACCATTCCTAAAATTTTGATTAGAATTCTTATTTTTATTCTTATTATCTATAAATCCTCTACCATCATTATTTCCCTCCTTAGCTCCAGCTTGTTATGGGGGTTTTGGTTTATGTATTTGTCCCGTTTGGTAGTCATAAGAATCTCGTGAATTTATCAATTTTCCTTTTCATAACCATGTGTTCAAAATCATAAACCTTTTTATTAATCCTTTTCACCTTCTCTATAACCTCTGGTTCTTTTTCAACATATTTTCATTCATTTTTAGTTTGTTCAATTTCCTTTGTTATCTCTGTGGTTTTTTTTATTTCTATATTCGATTAACAATTTAATTAAGGTAATTGAACACCCATGCAGTGTGTCATGCCAGGTTTAACTAACTCCTTATCCTCAGTAAAGGCTAATGGCCTAAATACTCTTAATCCACGTGGGACTATATTTTTTTCTAAATATTTTTGTAAGGAGAGGCTATCACACCAATGGCGTGTTTCCTCAATTAGGAGATCTTTCAACCTATGTAAATGATTTTTTATATTTTCAGACATATTGGTATTGCGGCTAGTTTCTTTAACCACATTCCTATCAGTAACTCTACCAAATTCTTGTAAATATAAATCCTTTAGAACGGTCATTAAAGCCATCATTCTCCATCATTGATTAAAACCTGTTCTTAAAAACAGCTGCCCACAAATGTGCACACTGTGGGGCTGATTCAGAGATGCGATTGCAAAAAGATCGCAAATATACGCACCTTAGGTAGGATCTTACCATGTTCCAGCCCACTGCATAAACAGTCACTCCCCTTGCAAACAGCGGTGGATCTTAAACTTAGACCACCATTGACTAGCCCTAACTCTGCGCTGTCATTTGGGATCTTAAGTGACGTGGGAGCGTTTATTTAAGATCCTAAGTGTCAGCCCGCGCCCACTTTCCCTCATTTCCCTGCCTTCCCCCGCCCATTTCCATGCAAATCCTTAAGATCTTAAAGATTCGCAGCACTTAAGATCTTAAGTGCTTGCGTGCGATTCAAACTTACGCTCTTAGCGAATTTACGCTCCTAACCGCTACGTAGACAGCGTTGCACTATTACTACGCATGCGCAGTAATGCGAATTTTCTAAGATCTTAAATATATGCTCCTAAGTGCCGTGGAAATCGTATCTCTGACTCAGCCCCTGTATGAGAAAAACCCACACTGAAAAGATCAAATATACAGAATGATAATTCACTAGACACTGTCAGAATTGGGGTATATGACAGTATACAGTGTAAACAGATTAATTAGTAAATAATTGTTAATTTACCAGCTGCCGTCTGGAGGATTTGTGCAGTCTCCCCTATAAGAAAAAACCAAAGTGTTCTTTCTCAACAAAAATCAATATTAAAACAAGACAGCGCTTGTACCTATTCCTAGCAAAGAATGGCACTATTTGATGGCATTAATGAAAAATAAAACTGGCAATGGTATACAAAGTATATAAAACTTTAATTAATAACGACTAACAGTAACAATTTAAAAATAACAATAAAACAGGACTCTATTGGTGCTACTTTTTTGAGTGCAGATTCGCTGTTCAGTAATTCATTATATTGGTAGCTCATGCACTTGGAAGCCACAATACCAGATTCCAATTAGATGAATGATCCCTTAATAAATTATAGAGATTTAATGTCCTCATAAATACGAGATCTTTCAATGAAATGCTGCCCAGCTGGGTTTTAATCAATCCACTCCTAGTATGTACAATGTATCGCTTTACAGTCAATCATACACTTGGGAAAGATGATTACTTTCAATCAAATGTGTAGCTTATGATCAAGGTTTATTAGAGATCAATATCATATATAGGAGAGTCTTGCATTAAATAGCTGCCCAGTCGGGCTAATGCTGATCCAGACAAAGGAGTGTAAATTGTAGGTACTACTCACATAGCCCTGGCACCCTGGTGTCCGCGATGGTGACGGAGCTCGCGAGCTGCGGGAGATGTAGTTGTTCTGACACCCGCTTCCAGGGATAGATGGTATAGAGCTGTGAGGTCCGTTGTAGATTAATGAAGATTGATCACATGCTATGAGGTATGCGCAGTGGAATAAAGGCTGCTTTGTTTGACCAACGACCAGGGGAGGAGGAAAAACAAATGCAACTGTTGCTGCTGGTCTAAAATATTGTGCGTACCAGAAATTTTCTTGGTTCTTGGCATTCAATATAAATCTTTAGACCAGGGGC
>WWET01011132.1:2237-16275 GCA_011038615.1 Limnodynastes dumerilii
AAAGTGCATCCATTGAGGTGTGACACTGTAGTTATCTGCATAAAATGTTTTTATTAGCTTGTGCCGGAATGTGTGATAATATATAATGATAGTGATGAGGACATATTATTAATGCTGGTTCTCAAATAGGAAAAAGTGTAGAATTATGATTTTTAGAATAAAGTTTTTAATTATACTTTACCATATCCTAGTGATGTCAGAATGGTATAATAGCTAGTACTACAGGTTTAGGGTAAAGATATTTATTACATGTGTGGAAGATATGCTTAGAAAGGTTATCAATTAATTCTGAAAGTTTGTGTTTTCTAAGAAAAATAATTCCAATTTTTTTTTTGTCATTTTATTTATTGAGTTCGCATTACGCAACTTTTACACAAGATATTCAAAATAGATATTTTACCAAACAGATTGGCATTATTCACATTGCCTTGAACAATATTAAAATCATAACAATTGCATTTAAAAACCAAAGACTGTGACATAGTAATCCCGGCACATCGTATCTCTGGCATTTATTGTTACAGAACTGATTCCAGGTAGTGGAATCTAATAACATGTTCACACTGCTGCCCTGACAATATCCAGGGATTTTCGACCCGGGCTACTGCCGTGGCACACATCAGCCCAGCTCCCGAGACCCCGTACACACTGCTGTTTAGACACAGGAAATTCCCGGGTCAGGCCCATTGACACTGAACACGGGTCTGCCCTGGCGTTAGTGTGAGTCATCACAAGAAGAGCTGTGATTGGCTGACAAAAGATGAGGTCATTTAAATGACCCCCTAATCAGCTTCTTTCAGTGAGACCCAGGTTGAAAAACCCAGGTCGCACCGATCACACTGTCCCAGCAGACGCACCCGTTCACACTAAGCCAGGACCCGGGTCGTCAGGGCTTGCCCCGGCAATATCTCGGGTTTTTTGCTCAGTGTGAACGGAGTATTACTCGGGCCTGATCTTCACTAGAGCCCCTGATGGTGAGAATAGTCTGGGATGCAGGACACCCGGCAGGTCACAATCCATGGAAGGCAGAGCCGGGTAAAACAAAGCACTAACAACCAGGTGAGGGTGAATAAACCAAAAGTATTTATTAGTGCAAACAACAAAATACAGGTAAAAGGAGAATGTGAACTGGGAGCAAGAATAACAAAACCAGGAACAATACAAACCTACAGACTATAAACACTGAGAAATATAAACTGAAATCAGAGGCACACTGAGCACAAGGTAATAGAAATCCAACACACTAGTAGCAGGAGCAAAAGAGTAACTTAAATACAATGACCAAGATCCTTAACAACGCTTGTGTGAGAATTTACTCCAGGCGGACACGTAAAATTACTTTTTTTCATGTACTGCGCATGCACACGACAGGGAATATGTTACGTTACGGAACGTAACTCTGAGCGTATGGGTCATTCACGTATTTGTGGCGTAAATTCGTAGGTGTGGGCGTGCCAATTTTACGTGTGGCAAAACTGTCCAAAATACGCAATGTAGGCGGGGTTTTCAGGTGAAGTGTACAGTATGGGCGTGCTTAGCTGCGTAAGTCCGTGTTGCCCATCTGTACGTGTGCGGACGACATCGGTTACACGGCCAAAAGCTAAGGCAGGGTTTGGAAAGCGGAACTCGGACAAAATACGTACATTCAAGGGGTGTGCCAAGGGGAGTGTAAATACGCTACGCTAGTAAACGGATTGCAAGCGGAGTTCTGGATCTACCCCAATGGGCCTGATCCCGAGCTATGATGTTACATTGAGTGTATTTACACTCGCTTACGCCGGCTGATGGAATGATGGCTCATTCCCTACCTCCCCCCGCCTACTACACTAACTGCAGCATAGTAACGCTGAGGAACGCCCCCTCCAGTGTTACAACACTGCTGCTACAGCCGTAGCTACGCCGGGCACCATCTGCCCGTCACATGCGCAGATCGTCTTATTAGACGATCTTACGCCTACACCCAGTGTATTAATTCCGGGCGTCGGAGGTCTGGAACAGGCCCAATGATGCAAATGTACTGAAATACAAACAGGAGCCCAGATACCAGAGAACACCAGAGCACAAGGAAAACCAAAAACAAACATACAAATGAGTCAGTTAGAAACATCCTTATATCCCAGATGCTCAGGTGCTGTAAATGAATCAAGGTGGCTAAATCTAAACAGCAGCCCCTAGGGGCAGGGCAGGAGAATAGAAAAAATGGTTTTAGGATTCTGAACAGCGCTGTGATACAGGTATGTTGAAAACCGATGGTTAGATGAGGATGGTCCTAGTATTACAATGTGTGTCAAAGAAAATGCCTAACACATTCAAAATGGACCAGCAATAAGTATGATATATGCAGCAGTCAAAATACATGGATAACAAATAATAATAGGCAATCAATGGGGTTTGTCATTCAGTCTCTGCCCCTAAGTCCAACTTATAAATGGACGTCCATCCACAGTCCAGAACAATAGCATGTAACTAATGAAAGTTACACTGAAGTCCAAATAAAGGAGTGATAGAGAGATCAGCCCCTCACTCATTCACAAATGGTATTCTCACAGCGTTCTTGAGTGGTACCTCAAAGAAACAGCAGTACAATATACATTGGTTAGTAAATATAAAACAACAAATTTATTCCAAAACAGATAAAAGCATTGGTGGCATAAAAATGAATAAATGAATAAATCGATCAAAACCGCAATAAAAATCAGAAAAAGAAACTCCCAGCAGCATGTGCCGTACTTCCCTAAGCGTCTGTAGCAGCAAGCCCGGGAAGCTGTGATGTTGACGTCAGGGATGCAGAGGGAGACGGACGTGAGTAGGGGTTTCCAAGGTAACCAGCGACGCGTTTCGGAACTGATATGGGTCCCTTTCTCAAGCTGTAAGTGTAGAAGCAGGTGAGGGGCTGTCTCTTATATAGTGTGTGTCACAGAGATCACTCTGGAATCCAGGAGGCGGGTAATGAAGATCAAAACGGAGATTATAAAGTCCTTACATGCCTGACTTATTCACAATATCGGCAGCCAGTGGTAACATCAGAAACCAATAATCCTTATAATGTGTATTTAAAAATCTAATCCATCACATTAGTTGTAAATAAAGAGGAGGCGATGCATACCAAAAAGCAAGTAATGAATAACGGCAATTTACAGATAAAGGCACAATTATGATGTTTAACATAACGAGTTTCTAACATAGAAAATCCTATATACATGGATAGGGAATGAGGAAGTACAAAGTGTAGACAGAGGCAATGCATCAGTCACAATGTTGGTAATATAACAAAAAATAAATAAGTTGCAAACAATCACAAAAAAGTCTTGTACCAGATAATTTGTATAATAGATGCCTCTTAAATGTATGTCTATAAGTTATTTAAGACTGATGACACTATGCTGCATCCTTATGCAATAATTAAAATATAGCTCGCATCTTCTCACAGGTATACACCTGAAGGGGGCACTGTACATCTGAGAATAGACATGGATAAAGCAGACAAAAGATCTTGTATTTTGTAAACAATAAAAATACAATTAGAATTTAATGCATGGAGTTGCTATCCTTCCCAGGAATATTAAAACTCGTGGGTAAAGGTAGTAAGGATCAAATCCTTATAGTAATGTTGGATTATGAATTGAATACAGAAAAGGGGGACTGTATGTGGAAACTCAGTGGGGTTGGAGGAAAAACATAAGGAAAAAAAGCCTGTGGGACCACGGGAATGGGAATCTAACCAAACTGGAGACCAAATACATCCACCATCTCCCACAGTACTTGGAATTCCCTGGAGGTCTCCCATCCAGGTACTAGCCAAGCCTTATCCTGCTTAATTTCCAAGATCTGACAGGATTGGGTGTAACCAGGCCAGTATGACTGTGGTTATGGAAAATGGGTAGGTTTAAAGAAACCATTTCAGTTTGAAATCCAAATTCAAACCGTGTGGGTCCAACGAATCCAGCTCAAATATGAATTTCATTTCCGTCTTGGCCAGGCGTGTGGAAATGTCCTTCTTCCTCCAACCTTCACTCAATAACTTAATCCCTATACAGGATTTGATAGACCGGGGGTTACACTCATGGGTGGACTTAAAGTGGGAGGAAACCGAATGCGATAACACCCCTTTCCTGATGTTTCGGAGGTGCTCCCCCCATCGGACCTTAAGGGCCTGAGAAGTACGGCCGACATACTGTTTACCGCAGTCACATTCCAAAAGATATATACAATGATGAGAATTGCAAGTTATAAACTCATTAATCTCAAATTTTCTCCCATTTTTGTTAAACTGGAAAGATGCTACCTTCTTAGTAGATGGAACAGAATTGTTCCTGCACATGCTGCATACTCCACATTTATAGAAGCTCTTATTTCGGACGGAGCTTCTAGGTATGGGAGGAGCGAAGCTTGATCTGACCAAGTGGTTTTTTATGTTAGGAGCCTTTTTATAAATGATCTGTGGTTTAGTTGGAATAAACGGTATAAGGTCTGTATCCTGTAGGAGAATTCCCCAATGCTTATTCATAATTCTGCTTATCTCTTTATGATCCTCTGAAAAAAGTGTAATAAAGGATACTTGTTCCTTTCTAGAGCTGGAGTTTTTGGGTCTGGACGTAAGAAGATTTTCCCTATCCATATCGTAGACCTCCTCCACAATCTGAGAGAGCTTCATGGAGTTGTATCCCTTTTGCAGAAACTGTTTCTTCATGCCCTCCATTTGTTGGATACAGATGGCATTCTCCGAACAGTTCCTCCTAACCCGCTGCATTTGCCCTTTCGGGATATTGTCCAGCCAGGGGAAAAAATGGCTGCTGTTGACGGGAATTAATGAATTGGTGGCTGTGGGTTTAATAAAGTTTTTCGTTTGAATATGGTTGTCCTTAATATAAATGGTTAGGTCTAAGAAGTCAACCTCTATATCACTTATACAGAACGTCAAGGTGATCCCTTTATAATTCTGATTGAGTGATTGGCAATAATTCTGTAGTTCCTCATCAGAACCCTTTCAGATGAAAAAAATATCATCTATGTACCGCTTCCATAGGACCAGGTTTGTCCCTGCGGCTTCTATGGCAGTCTCTTCCCAAACTGCCATGAACATGTTGGCATAGCAGGGGGCAAACCTGATCCCCATGGCGGTACCTTTCAGTTGTAAGAAAAAAGAATCATAAAAATGAAAATAATTGTTAGAGAAAATAAAATGGATTCCCTCTAGAAGGAACTGTTGAAGATCCTCGCCATAATCAGAGGTGTGTAAAAATTGTCCAACAGCTTCCAAACCATCTGGGTGAGCAATGACAGTATATAGAGAGCTAACATCTGTCGTAACCAGTTTGAATCCGGGTTCCCATTTGACCTCTTTTAATATACGTAGAATGTCCCTTGTGTCTTTGAGGTAAGATTAAATATTGGGCATGAACTTTTGTAGATGGTGATCAATGTACTGTGATAAGTTGGCCGTTAGGGAATCTGTACCGACAACAATCGGTCTGCCAGGAGGGTTGACTAAGCTCTTATGTATCTTTGGTAGTATATAGAATACCGGTACTGAGGGTTCGTCATTAATTATGAAGGAAACAATATCCTTTGTGATGGTGCCTTTGTCTACAAACGGCGCTAACCAATTCTTTAGGCTAAGTTGTAGTTTTTCTGTGGGGTTCCCTTTGAGTTTCTTATAAGTTGTGGAGTCCCCTAATTGATATTCTACTTCTTTTTGGTAGTCATGAACATTCATGATTACCACCCAACCCCCCTTATCCGCTGGTTTAATGATGATCCCTGGATCCTCTCTTAATGTGCCCAGCGCTAACCTTTATTTTTTGGTGAGATTAGGATTTCTCTTTTTCGTTTTGGAGTCATGTATCTTCCTAAAATCCGCTAGGACTAATCTCTCAAAGGTTTCTGTCAGGGGACCTCTCTTATGTTTGGGGAAGAAGGTGGATTTCCCTTTGAAGGATCTGCTATCCTCCATCACTGGATTAAGATACTCTTTACTTTGTCTCCCTAAAGTTGAACTGGATGGTATTTCCTCCATCCCTAGATTGGAATCATTTTTATCTGGCCTCCTTAAAGTAGGACTGACTGTTGTACCCCTGGTAGCGTTGTTAAAAAACTTTTTAAGGGAGAGACGTCTAGTGAATTTCTGCACATCTAAGAAGAGTTGGAATTCATTGCTAGAAACAGTTGGATTTTAGTCCTTTAGAAAGGACACTTTCCTCTTCTTTAGTCAAAATACGGTCGCTAAGGTTAAAAATGGTGGTAGTAGTCTCTTCTGTGGGGATTACGGGAATCTCCTTTCTGTCCCCTCGCTTAATTTCTTTCTTTTTATTAGCATATCTGACTCTTTTGTTCTTCTTATTACCCCCTCTCTCCCCCTCTGACTCTAAATTTTCCCCTCTCATGATATAAGGGAGCCAGGGAGGGGGCGGGATGTGTACTTAGGGAGAGTGTCCTCTTTTTCTGCCTCTCTCTAAAAAAGGTGTTCTAAAATCCTCCTCTCTCAGAACTTCATATCTATTGTACATGGTAATTGGGTACCCGTGGTCCCTATTAGATGTATATGAGGAGGATTCCCTTCTTGGTGTTCTACGGCCTCCTCCCTGTTTATCCTGGTATTCTCCATTCCAATGGGGTCCTGTAATAAGGTGAGTGGTATCCCCGCCTATCATACTGATGGTACCGTACATAATTGATCTGAGGGTGATGTCCCCTCCTAGGTGGTGATCTCCTTGGAGTAAAGTACTCTACTCTCCATCTTGGAGATCTACCTGGAGTATATAAATCATGAACTGGGGGTCGTGGTGGTGGCCCTTGATTCCTGGGTACTTGACAGGGAGGTGGCTTGTTGGAGGATAAAGGAGGGGGATAGAGTGGGGGGTGAGCTATACCTTCATCTCTAAAAATCTCAACCTCCATAGGACTCCCTTGGTTGTTATCAATACTATCCCTCATAAATTTACCAAACTTACGTTTAATAATAATTTCCTCATTTTTTCTGACTCGATTCTTTATGTGTGTCTCAATATTCTTAAATTCTTCTAAATGAGAAAATGGAGTGAGTCTATTTTGTAGTTCTTCAATCTCCCTTTTGGTCTGATTGAGAACTGCTCCTCTCTCTTTGATAATAAGCTCCATCAGACTCAGTGAACATTTCTCCAAGATCTGATTCCACTTATCGTGGAAATTGTCATCCTTAACTTCTATGGAAGCCACTTTATCTATTACCAGTCCCTTAGGACTATCTTTTCCATATGGTACTTCTCCAAACATTCCACCTCCCACCAGATACGGCTCTCCTTTAACAGGAGATTTTCTAATTTGGATAAGGATTTATTATAATCATTGTTTTCTCCTTCTGGAGGTCTATTAAATATCCTTTGTAATCTGGACTGTCTCTTATCTCTCCATGAAAACATGATGAAAAGAGAGGAAGTCAGATAAAGAATATACACACAATAAAAAACAATGTAAAAAATTGTAACAATTAATAATAATAGTGATATTTGTATAAAAATAAGGTAAGGCAGCTGTCAGTTCCCTATAGTAGAAAACTAGAATCAAACAAGGGGAAGGTAGGGAGCAGACAGCGCCACCACTGCAGCTATTCAGTATAAACTAAGAGGGATCTACAACTCCCTCAAAATATAATAGGACAGAAAAAATGGTTTTAGGATACTGAACAGCACTGTGATACAGGTATGTTGGAAACCAACATTACTATAAGGATTTGATCCTTACTACCTTTACCCAAGAGTTTTAATATTCCTGGGAAGGATAGCAACTCCATGCATTAAATTCTAACTGTATTTTTATTGTTTACAAAATACAAGATCTTTTGTCTGCTTTATCCATGTCTATTCTCAGATGTACAGTGCCCCCTTCAGGTGTATACCTGTGAGAAGAGCTATATTTTAATTATTGCATAAGGATGCAGCATAGTGTCATCAGTCTTAAATAACTTATAGACATACATTTAAGAGGCATCTATTATACAAATTATCTGGTACAAGACTTTTTTGTGATTGTTTGCAACTTATTTATTTTTTGTTATATTACCAACATTGTGACTGATGCATTGCCTCTGTCTACACTTTGTACTTCCTCATTCCCTATCCATGTATATAGGATTTTCTATGTTAGAAACTCGTTATGTTAAACATCATAATTGTGCCTTTATCTGTGAATTGCCGTTATTCATTACTTGCTTTTTGGTATGCACCGCCTCCTCTTTATTTACAACTAATCTGATGGATTAGATTTTTAAATACACATTATAAGGATTATTGGTTTCTGACGTTACCACTGGCTGCCGATATTGTGAATAAGTCAGGCATGTAAGGACTTTACAATCTCCGCTTTGATCTTCATTACCCGCCTCCTGGATTCCAGAGTGATCTCCGTGACACACACTATATAAGAGACAGCCCCTCACCTGCTTCTACACTTACAGCTTGAGAAAGGGACCCATATCAGTTCCGAAACGCGTCGCTGGTTACCTTGGAAACCCCTACTCACGTCCGTCTCCCTCTGCATCCCTGACGTCAACATCACAGCTTCCCGGGCTTGCTGCTACAGACGCTTAGGGAAGTACGGCACATGCTGCTGGGAGTTTCTTTTTCTGATTTTTATTGCGGTTTTGATCGATTTATTCATTTATTCATTTTTATGCCACCAATGCTTTTATCTGTTTTGGAATAAATTTGTTGTTTTATATTTACTAACCAATGTATATTGTACTGCTGTTTCTTTGAGGTACCACTCAAGAACGCTGTGAGAATACCATTTGTGAATGAGTGAGGGGCTGATCTCTCTATCACTCCTTTATTTGGACTTCAGTGTAACTTTCATTAGTTACATGCTATTGTTCTGGACTGTGGATGGACGTTCATTTATAAGTTGGACTTAGGGGCAGAGTCTGAATGACAAACCCCATTGATTGCCTATTATTATTTGTTATCCATGTATTTTTAATGCTGCATATATCATAATTATTGCTGGTCCATTTTTAATGTGTTAGGCATTTTCTTTGACACACATTGTAATACTAGGACCATCCTCATCTAACCATCGGTTTCCAACATACCTGTATCACAGCGCTGTTCAGTATCCTAAAACCATTTTTTCTGTCCTATTATATTTTGAGGGAGTTGTAGATCCCTCTTAGGTTATACTGAATAGCTGCAGTGGTGGCGCTGTCTGCTCCCTACCTTCCCCTTGTTTGATTCTAGGTCAAGAGAATGTCCACGCTGAACAATGAGTCCCACAGCAGCCCCTAGGGGCAGGTCAGGAGAATGTCCACGCTGAACAATGAGTCCCACAGCAGCCCCTAGGGGCGAGACAGGATATTGCACAAGATGTTCCTATAATGTAACATTTAGAAATATAGACCTTTACCATCAGTTCCTTAGAACAAAAGAAAAAAGCCTGGCCCAATAAGATAGGAGGCTCATTAGCTATATCTTGATGTAGATACCAACTTGTTTGGTGAATGTTAAGGTGTATGTGTCTCTTAATTTCCAATGGTAATTTCCCAAACATCAAACAAGCGTTCTATTGATTTTTCCTCATAGTCTCCACCCAATCCATCCTGAAAGCATAGAAAAGTATTTCCTTTAATACAGAAAGTGGAGGCACTGTTCAGAGTAACCATAAATGCAAGATAGACTTGCGGGCTGCAGCACTGATTAAAAGAATTCCTCCCCCTTACCAAATTCTCTGACCTTCAGGAATCATACAAAAAAATTGCCTATTCAAGGGTAAAAGGGATGTAGTTGTCCAGATGGTCCCCTGCAAACTTATGAACCCTCAGAAAAAGGCTCCTTATTTTGGGCAGCTCCAGAAACAGGGAAAATATCAGCCTTTGGTTGATTACATCTGAAGCAGTTAGCAGACAAAAGGCTACTTATTTAAAATCTTCCAATAGGCGATATATACGTGCGGTGGAATAAACTGAGAAACATTTCCACATAAGTATTTGCAGGTGTTAGTCTACAGGATAGGTGGAGATTTTTCAGCAAAGACTGGATTTTGATATTAGGAATAACGTTGTCCCACTTTGCTACTCCTAATGTCATCCTATCATGTTCAATTACATCTCTCAGGAAATTATAATTATGAGATACGAGGTATGTCTACTAATTTATGAGACTGATTAAATGATTTACTTTTATTTACTGGTATTACAAATGTAATGCTTGTCCCCTTCTATGTACTGCCCATTCGCACTAATACATCGCTGTAGTCTTGTTTTCCACTGGTCGAAGGCATGGAGCAAATCAGTTTCTGTCAGTTGTTTCAACATATCTGCCATTTTCTTCTTTACAGCATCAACTGATGCAAAATGTGTCCCTTTAAGCACTGATTTAACTTTTGGGAAAATATAAAAGTCACAAGCTGCTAAATCGGGTGAATATTGAGGATGTTCAAGTGCTGTGTGAGCAGGTGCATTGTCCTGGTAAAGAATGATACAATTTTTCAACATTTGCAGCCGTTTCTTTCTGACTCTTTCTCTCAGCTTTTTCAAAACTTCCTTATAACTGTTGTGCCTTCTGGAACCCATTCTGCCACATGTTCAAGGTCACTACGTATGCAGTTACAACCGTTTCTGACTGCTTTGTTTACTAGGTGGAATCACAGTCTCGTTATTTAATAGACATACCTTGTATTGCTCCTCTAGATGAGTGAGCCATAGATAACCATTTATCAAAGGGATTATTCCAGTCATTCAAAAACACAAATGGTAGAGGGATGTATAGCGCTGTGTCCCTCAAAAGACAATATGCCACAGTAGCCCCTTCCAATATATGGATCCTGGCCCCAAGATAACTTCTCTGCCCCTGCAGATACCTCAATAGAAAAATGAAAAAAATAAAATAAAAAATGGATTGTAACGTGTAATAAAGTATATTTATTATCATAGCAAATTAAAAACAAAAAGATAACACAGTAAATATAATTTTTTTTGTTCCAGTCTACTTGTTTTTATGGTCCAGTGGTGAGTAGTGATCACCTATGTTAACCATCCATTTCTTGTTTTTTTAGTTATGATTGCCGCTTCTACTCCCCTCAGAATACATCTAGTGGAAGGGTCCGCACCCTGGCTGGCTGATCTAGAGTCATACCCACCTGGCAACACCCAATCTAATCTGATCTTGGAAGTGAAGAAGATAGGGCCCGGCTAAATCCAGTTGGGAGACCACCGGAGAATACCGGGTTCCGTGGGAGTGGAATTAAGGATCTCTTGCCACAAGTTCTGTGGGAGGCATTTACCCTGTCTTTATCTTTCTTTTACTTTTATCTGTATTATATTTATTTATTTTCCTTTTTCCATTTTGTCTTCAGCGCACTTGATTATGGCTGTTATTGTTTTTATTGTCTAATTCTATTATTTTTGTCCTGTGTCCATCTTTTGAATGCCTTTCTATTTTTATTTCATTTTTATTTTCATTTCATTTTTTCCAATTCCATTGTTATTCTTTTGTATTACTTTAACTTTTTTTTAAATATATTTTTATACATATTCAATTTTATTTTATGTAGTTCCTTGGGTCCCAGTGTTACTATTATTGTTTTAGTGTTGATCCGTGATTCTCAATGTAATGACTTTTATATTAATACCACATCTTGTTGTTCTAAAGGCTGATGAAGATCTATCCAATGTCATTGGTGACCAAATTCACATGGGATGGAGAAGATCAAAAAAGATTTGAGATTATTTGGTGAAAAGTCATTTTAAACTCTTCAAACCTTTTAAAACATTCAAAGCAGGATAATTTCCCTGTGGCAATTGTCGTACATGTCAATATATGATTCGTACATCACAATTTCAAGATAGATTTCAGGTTACTAACAAAAGTAATACAAACTTTTTTGTACCACTACTCAGGTGATCTATTGCCTCACATGCCCGTGTATAAAGAACTACATTGGAAAAACAGTACGTAAATTTAAACAGAGGCATTTGGAGCATGACAATTCTATTAAGAATAGCAAGAGAGATAAAGAGCAGATGAAAACGTTATCTCCAGTTGCACGCCACTTCCTGACACAGCACCATGTTGACTCCTCTGGCATTGAAAGAGTAACATTGAATCTACGGGGGGAGATGTTGATACAAAAAGAATTAAAATGGATTTACATGATGGGATCAGTGTTCCCTCATGGGATGAACGAATATGCATCTAAAGCTGGCCAAACACTATAACGATTATCGCTCCCAGTAGGGGGTGAGCCAATAAACGGGAAGATTTCCTGCTAGGGAAATGTCCTGTTATCGGCACCATACACCTCCTCTGCTGGCAGTCACACTCTCCGGTACGAGAGTGTAATTTCCGAAAATGGGACTTCCGAAAGTTCATTTTCGAAAGTTCCATTTTCAAATACTTAACGTTTGTGACTTTTTTTTGTGAATGGGTGAGTATGCCATTAAAATAAAAAAAAAATATTAACTCATTTTAATAAATTTCTATCTAATAAACCTATTAAGTTAAAAAAAAACACAAAAAAATACAGACCGAAGCTTTAAAACTTACTTGACCAGGCACGTGTCTGGCTCTGATCCAGGCACAGGTGCAGTGATTTTGTCTTTTGAGACTTGAAATTTTCAAAGTCCCAAAAGGCATCTACATGCTACACTCCTTGTATTGCAGCATGCGTATCCAGAAATCACCGGAGTTAGTCATTCCTCTGCTAATATCATCATTATAACCATCATCATCATCATTGTTATCTTCATCATTATCATCTTAATCATCATCACCACCATCAACATTATCATCATTAACATCATCACCATCATCATCATAACTACCATTCCCCATTATACTTATCAGTCGGAGCATGTTTGGAATTTATTTTGAGAACTTGTTCACCAATCTCACGCCTCATATTAATTGTGGTTAGTTGTGATACAGCGATGTGACTATAACACAACAGTCTGCAACCTCCATCCAGACCCATGAGACCCCTCTCCAAAATACAAAACAATAGACAGCCTCCCAGGTAAATCTACAAACCCTCTTTCACACACAGCGTCCTGACAGCAACATTCTACCTCATCTCCCCTGGTTTCAGTTTTACTCAGCACAGTCTTGATGTCACAAGGGGACGGGAATGTTGTATATCTGCATTGTAACTGTCACACCTCATGTCTTATATTTCACTTACTTCTGCTCCATCCATTGATGGCTGCTCATACATAATCAATGGATGTGTGTTTCTAATCAATGAATGTGTGTTTATAACCAAGGGATGCGTGTTTCTAATCAATGAATGCGTGTTTATAACCAAGGGATGCGTGTTTCTAATCAATGAATGCGTGTTTCTAATCAACGGAAGTGTGTTTCTAATCAATGGAAGTGTGTTTGTTTCTAATCAATGGATGCGTGTTTCTAATCAATGGATGCGTGTTTATAATAAGCTCCTGTGCTTACACATGACCTGTGATTGGTGTAAATGAAGTGCCTAGGTGGAGCATTTGCTGGGGCCATTACTGTGCACTGACTACCTGTCTCCTCCTCTTCCCTCCCACCTCACAGTCTTCAGAACGGCAGCGGCAGCGGGTTTAGTTGCGCTCGGGTGTAAATGGGGCGTGATTGTGTGACATAATTTCTGAGCATGTGCAGTGTAAATTCACGCTGATAGATGTTACACGCGCTGATGTCACCTCTGGCTCCGCCCCTCAGGGTGTAACGGGCGCAGTGTCTGTCTGTCCTGAGGACTCTCTCTCTGCTCTGTTACCTTGTATTGAGAGGTCCTCCGGACTCAAAAATCACAACACAAAGATTCTCCTCCCCCTGAATGGAATGTCCCCTATGGCTGATGTCACACACTGTGTATGACACATAAAGAGATATTTGTAGCCTGAGAGTCACAGCAGCTTGTTACTTACAGGTATCAGCATGTGCAGTGTTGTAGCACTGAGGTGTATAGGGGGATATTATAGATATTATTCCCATTACTCCTATGTATGAGAGTATTTGTAGACACTCCCTTACTGTGTGAGGAAGCTGACTCTTCAGTGACGGTCCCTTAGCTCTGGTAGTGGGGAGGTGGTGGT
>WWET01011133.1:0-13223 GCA_011038615.1 Limnodynastes dumerilii
AAATGGCCTTAATGAGTCGATAGAACTCAATCACTTTTCTTGATTGCCAAACAGTCAGATTAGAACACACTGTGCCCCTGATCCCTCACCTCCTCCCTGCCGCCATCATGTCTTCTTGTGTCGCTATATGGGTTGCTATATATATATATCTGTTGTTTGGTTTACTCTGAACTCGATTGATAAGCTCACCTTCTCGCTATCTGGCCGACTGCTTCCTAGCGGTGACCAATTGCGAGACGGTTTTGAACCTCATACCAGTGTGACATGTATAATTACTAAATACCTCTCTGTAGAAACCATTATGGCTTATTAATGAATCTCTGAAGCCGCCCCAGGTAAGGTCTTTTGACTGACAGCCACTTTTGCCACTAATTCCATCTTTATTATAAAAAGGATGGAAAGCAACGTTTTACCTATTTCTATGATATACCCACATTGAAATCTTTTCTCTAGGATGGTGACTACATGATCTAATCATATTCTATGTGCCTTTCTTCCTTCTTTCCTTTTTTCTACGGATCTGAAACATGGATTTAACATTAAATAAGTTCAGACCCTTCAATGTAGAGGGTCGAGAGTAAATTTGGTTTAGGCGTTACTGATTGTAATAACAAAAACATATCAAGTTTATTTCTTTTTATTTTTATATTTATATATTATATATTGATTTTTTCATTGTTTGTTTTATCTTTAATATAATTTTATTGTTATTGTTATTTTTATTTAGTTTATTCTGATTATTTCTATCTATTTGTACGTTTTTTACATTGTATTTTATTGTATACATTTTCCCTCTGTGATGCTAGACGTTAAAGAGGAAAGAATGTTAGCAAGATAATAATCAATTTTATATATGTCTTAGTGTAAACTCCAACGATGACATATGGTGATATATGTATGTATGTTCTCAGTCTAAAACTATCTTTGAATTCGTATATATATTCTCTGGAACTCTTCCGTACACCATGGTAGTAAGTTGGACTTGATAGCAATGAATATAGGGTTAATAGTTCACCTGCCTAATTAAACCTGTTTAAATAACCAAGCCTCTTCCTTTTCCCCTCCATATGCTATTTCCTCCTGATGAAACTACTAGTTAGTAGAGAAACGCGTTGAGGTTTTATTTATACAACAGCACTGATTCTTTTTTAACGTATCGACTGGAACCTTTCATTTGCAATTTAATGTTGCCAACATGCCAATTGCACAACACTGAATGTTTCCTGTGACAGCCAAAGATTGGGTGCAGCTTACGCTGCAACAGCAGTGATTCCAGAGATTGGGACTTTAATTAGGATACGAACAGAAACTTATCAAAGCAGCAATATATAACAGCACTCTGAACTCCATGGGCTGACAATCTAATGATGTCGCCGACAGCTAGCCAGTTAGCAATTCATCTACAGACAGGCACAGCTGATGAACGCAGCGAAAGCGTGGGAGCCAAACATCTGATCACCACCACCTTACCTCGACTCCAGAGTGTCCCGCAGTAACAGCCGCCGGCTGTGCCGGCAATGTGCGGCTTGTACCACCTACTATCACCATCCACAGCCCGACTACTGAGTTCTCTGCCTGCTTACTAAAGAAATTAATGGTCGCTGCAAAAGGACATTCAGCCCTACAGACACACTATTTCTGCGATCTTCACAATAGAAGCAACAGATAAGTATCGCTTCTATCTTTATATATATATACAGCTGTTCGCTATCTATTTGTTTCAAACTGCTTGAATCAGCGTTACATCAATTGTATTCGACTAATACTGGCAGCATATTCACCATATTTTTGGAATTTTGAGACCTTTTCCATCTATATTGGGCTAATACTGTCAGCATTTCCCTATAACTCTGGAACTCTGTGAGAAAGTATCATTTATAGTTCTACCATCTGGATATTGTTTACACAATTGACGAGCCAAGAACGATACTGTTACAGTATACAATATACTTTCCATCTCGATATTCCATCTACCTCAGTGTGATATTTAGTTTAACCACTAGCTGCCTGATCAACAGCTAGTTTTCTTTTGATTTGTTCTATCTAGGGTACCAAACTGAATATTAGGATTAGAATCTGATGACTGTTGTATTTTATTAATTGTTTGTTATTAATTGTTGTTTTTTATTCTCTATACTGATTTAAATATCTATTTTGATTAAATAAGCTAATAAGCCTCTATAGCGCTCTGCATCCTTTTTTAGTTTCCACATTTTTCTAAGGGAATTATCCTCCCTGCATGAGCTGCCACATTGGCTTAATTTAGCGGATATTTTTAAATCTATCGCTAACACCACCAGTGCTCCAGTATATGTGTTCTAATTTCATAGGGTAAGGGTCAGTAATGTATCATCATGGTAACTACGTATGAAGGGGTGTGCCAGCCATACGACAACCATAATTATGCTTTGGATGCGTGGTGAGGCATTTAAATCATAGAGTATGGGCGTGCTTAGGCACGTAAGTATGTGCAGCCATTACGGCCGATGTGCTACGCTTTGAAAAGTTAAGGTAAGGTCTGGAAAGCGTAAGATGGATAAAGTACGACCGAGGGGAGTGTCTAGGGGAGTGCATAGTAATTACGCTAGTGTAAACACGCTACGCTAGGAAGCGTAAATACGATAGGAAGCATAATGGAAATATAGCTCTGGATCTGGCCCAATATGCTGGCATCTATCAGCCAAACTTAGTCAACAAAATCCACATCCACAGCCTGATTCAGAACTCAAATATATACGCATGGAAACAGTAGCCGAGTGATTCATAGACTCGGACTACTGACTTAGGACTGATTCACGCATCAACACGGAATGAGTCCCACATGCGTGGCTAGAGGGGCAAGACTTTTCAAGCAAATGAGCTGCACCCGGGATACTAATATACAGTATGGGCTTTCCTCTAGAGTTAGGACTGATTAACAAATGGGAGGGCCTTGCGAAAGTACACATACGCACAAAAAAAGAAGGTTGCCCTCTAAAACTCTTAAGTTGATTTACATATGGTTTGGTGCTTGCCTATGCATCTTGTATGTTTTAAAGCCATTAGACCTTTAACACTATAGAAAACATTACCATACATTATACAGGTAGCTCATAGTTCCAAGGCACATTAAGGGTTAAACTTACAATGTGGCGTTATATAAGCAAAAAAAACTATCGCAAAAGAACATTTAATAGTCAGATAATTGTGTGAGATAAGTACTAAATAAGTACTCAACATTTGAGTTGTCAAAATTTGCTTTTAGTTGCGGTTAAGTGAATGTTGATTAACTTTAAGTACCTAGATGGCCTCCATGTGATTCACAGCAAGGAAACACATCTGCACTTATATCCACACACCTAGAGAACCATCCGTGTCTGGCAGGCCTGAGGCTGGGGGTGTGGTCCACAGACTTTACTCTCAAGTCTGAATCAGGTTCCAATGATCTGCTTTGCTACATTGCCATGTCTGAGATAACCTTACACACATTCTGTCACAGGCACCGTATGTGTGATTTTGGCCTCCATTAAGGGTTTCTGAGCAAATATTACACACCGCCAGGCTAGTGGAATCTTCTGGCAGAGAGAGAAGCATTTGTAGCACCCTCCCTGACAGTTTAAATGCCTGGATTAAGTAAGTATAAATTGTGTTACATATATTCAGGTTTAATCTCTAATTCTCAGGTTTGTATTGGAATTAGCTGTCCATTCCATATTTACTGCTTTCATCTCTTTTGATTAATCAATTTACAACAGAGTTGAGAGAGAGAGAGAGAGAGAGAGATAGAAATATAGGGGCACAGGCCTGTGCTATAGATGCACTCTCCCCATTCCTAGACTGTGCTGTACCTGGCTTTCAGACACTGCTGGACTGCTGCCTGTCATATTGTCATATGACATAGCAAAGAAGACGGAAAAGATAGAAACAGCTGAGCAGAGAGAGTTTATATACAGCCAGGACCTGTTAATCCAGTACATTACTCAGGCAGCAGTGGCTGTAGCAGAGCCTAACGATGGCCGAGGCTTGTTATGTATTGTTATGCTGATTTCCTACAAAAAGCTTTATATACTGTGTGTCAATTCATGTCTATACAAATCTTATATTATGAGGATACCTGACAATCTACGGAGCCTGGTTTTCACTGGTGGTTGAAACAGACCGGGCTCCAGGATCCTGGCAGGTAGCAACCACTTGTGCTGATCCTTAGTATAGGACAGGGACTTTCTACTACTACTAAAAGACAGCCACAGGCTGAACAACAGGATCCAGGAACAAATATACAGGGACCTCCAGAGGAAGGATGCAGGGAGATTGAAGCACTAGAATATCGACAAATTAGACAACAGCAACCAGACAAGGCACAAAACGGAACACTATAAGACAATACAAGGGATCAAGCACTCACACACACACTCAAGAAACACCAGAAGAGAACTGAAGAGAAGCTGGGAGGTGAGAAGCAACAACCAGGGAAGAACAGGGAGCATGCAAACCAAATTACAAATCACACAGACAGAGGTACTGAACTGTCAACATGATATAGGAACAATAAAAATTACTATCCAAAAGGGTAGTGTAACTAGAGGTTCTGCGCTCCTCCTTACTGTCGCAGACACTATACCACAAGGGGTTAACACCAGGAAACCCCCGCAATCGACAAAACCAAAAACAAATTCAGCATTAGTCTTTAAACAGTATATACATAAATGTGGTATTGAAGTCCGCGCCTAAGGATAATCGTCAAAATAGTAGTTGCAGGATTAACATCTATGAGCAATCATTGAAAGTACCTTAGATCTTCTTGTTAGTTCGCCAAAGGTACAGTTTCTTTCAGATGTAGTCTTCCGTTCTTTCTCTGATGTCTTCTGTCCATTAGTCTCCGTATAGTAAGGAAAACAGTGTTTCTGATGTGTAGTCCTTATTTGTATCTCCGTATTGGTACCAAATTGGTACTCTCTTTCCTTCCTTTTTGGTACCAATACGGAGATACAAATAAGGACTACACATCAGAAACACCTGGAAGCAGACTGCCATATAGGAGCTTCTGTTTTCCTTACTATACGGAGACTAACGGACAGAAGACATCAGAGAAAGAACGGAAGACTACATCTGAAATAAACTGTACCTTTGGCGTCCTCCAATCAAATCAGGCCACTTATGCTAGTGTTGCTAAGTAAACTTAGTTCTATACGATGCCATTTTATAGGAAATGGGCTGTACTTCTCCTCCACCCGCTAAAATGGGTGGGGGGAAGCATGGTAATTCTACAGTGTGGGAGAGGTATCCCACATTCAGATCGTACTGAGCGCTGATTCACGTGCTTTAGTTAAGGCAGGCTTATAGCAGCCAGAGAGAGGGAAGTGACAGGGGGCGTTCATTCTCCTCTCTGTCGGACAAACAGACTCCCACATGTATGGAAGTCTGGATTAGGTTCAAAGACTTTATGTAATGTTTGTCATTACAATCAACTAGAGAAAACTTTTATAATTACACAGAATTTCCAGTGTGAAATATATAAAATATGACAATAAAGAACATATAAATAACAAAGGACAGTTTTTTATGTATTACCTCGCCAGGGCCTCTCCTTCAATTCTATACTTATCTATTTTTGCCCAGATAGAGGTAATGGCTGCTCTTTCAGTTTCAGTGAAAGTGAAGCTTTGCGTTAGTTCAGGACAGGTGGCTGGAAAGCAAAATTTTCCCTCACTTTTTAATTGGAAATTAATTTACAATAACACCTTTCTATTTGCTGCCTTTTTGCTACATTCATTTCTTATGTGTAAAACAAATTATTTACATGACAGCCTCTTCTGTCTGATGGCGTCTCTGTTTATCTCTGTCTTCAATTCTTAATGTTCACTCTCCTGATATGGCAGTATCTTACCTATACCAAGCAGCTGCTCTTGATCAAGTCGCTCCAGCTACCGCTTTTGTATTATGATGACACACTCTCCCATAAAGAAGAATGTTGTTGGCCCGCATCCTATTCTTCCCATAACTTAATAATTTACACAAACACTTATCACACTTACTGAAATACTCTGGACAATGCCAAACAATCCTACTTCCAGTCCTTCATATCCACTCAGGCTTCTAACCCTAAATGCCTCTTCTGTACATTTACTCACTACTGATCCTCCTGTACAATCATCCACCAAAATCCATCAGCACCCGAGACCTTGTATTGAACTTTAAGGACAAGATGGACAAGATTAGACAGGAACTGTCATCCTCCTCCTCCTCCTCCTCCTCCTCATGAACTAACATACTTCTCAGCCCCTATCCTCCACACTCTGGCTCCATGTCCTCATTCCACCCCACAAGTGAAGTAGTATCTAACCTTCCCACTCCGCTACCTGCCCTTTTGATCCTGCACCCTTAAAATTTAATGGGGCCCTAGGTATGGTACCAGTTTGGATCCCTCTTCTGCCCATATCCATATAATCCATATATATCCAGATAATCCTTATTCATATTTATAGCCATATAATCCCCATTGCCAAGTTATAATTCCCATTGGCCATTAAAAAACATCCCATTCACCCAGTACCTATATAGCCCCATTACCCAGTAAATAAATACCCCATTATCCAGTACATAAATATGCACATTGCCCAGTACCTCTATACCCCCATTTCCCAGTAAATAAATACCCTCATTGCCTCACTCACTACCTCTCTTCACACAATCTTTTGGATCCTCTTCAGTCAGGTTTTCACTCCCAATACTCCCCTGAAACTGCACTGACCAAGGTGATCAATATCTTAATAACTACTAAATCTAAAGGTCCCTACTCTCTTCTAATTCACCAGGATCTGTATGCTGCTATTTACACTGTTGACTATACTCTTCTCATACAAATGTTACAGTGCCTGGGTATTCAGGACACAGCTTATCCCTGGTTCACTTCCAACTTATCTTATCACTCTTTAGTATTTGCTTTTATGGATCCACCTTCCCTGCTCTTCCTCTGTCTGTCGGAGTACCAGAAGTGTCAGTAAGTTCAATGCTCTTCTCTATCTATACCTCTTGCAAGACCATGGACAGCTAATAAAGTAGTTTGGGCTTCATTATCATCACTATGCAATTCATACACAAATCTTCTTGATCTCTTACCAACTGTGCTGGCCTACATAACTGAATGTGTCTCTGCCAATACATTGTCAAAAACGGTGTAAGAGGGACCCCTTTTATGTTTTCTTTTACCATTTCACAAACTTTTAAAAGTAATACAAATAAAATGTGAATTGTTACTGTGTTACTTTCTTCTGTTCTCGGGGGAATGTGAGGAGAGGAGTGTGCATAGGAAGATCCCACTTTTCTCTTTCTTTTTCATATCTAATTGTAAATTTTAGAGGTAATATATGGAAATTTGACATTACTATTGAAACCTTATCTCCCTCCACCCCATAAGTTGCTGCAAGTACTTTCTAACAAAGGTGATTGGTGTGGATACCCCGCACCCTAGTCCCACTAAATATAAACAACAGTATAGTGTGATAAAACAATGTTTATTAAATACCTTATTTCCAGGTTGGCCAGGAGTGGAGCAGCGCAGGTAAGTGATAAAACCCTACAGAACCTTATTTGCAGCCTCTGGAAAACACTCTGCAGCAGCACCATGAGGACCAACGAATCTGATAGACAGAAAAGGTTTGATAACCTATTCACAGGTCCAACAGGACAGACAGAGCAAAGAGACCAAGTAACGACAGAGGATAACTTCCACAAACAATTCCAGGAATATGAAAAACTACTAGCAGAAGAAGTAAGACATTGGTGGGAGATTACATTTCTAAAGAAGTACTCCGAGAGGAAGATCATACCAAGAGGACTTAGAATCACAAAAAAACCAGCATTCATCCCCAAAGATCAAGGTTTCATGACAAAATGGAATGAAACTGTGGACACTTGTTCAATGAGATTAATTAATCTCATCATAACAGAAAGAGAGAACTCCCTAGAAAAAGTGGGTGTCAGCATCTCCAAAATGGAGAAGAATTTCCCCTGAAAAACCTAGAGGATTTCCAGACATTGGAGAACATAACAAAGAATAAATTAAGAAGACTGGAAGATAGCATTATAGAAACCAAACACTCCAAATGGAGAAGAGATGAAGAAGACTACAAAAGTGGAAGGGACATCCACGAAATACCGAAGAGAGAATGAAGAAGGGCTGAAGAGAGACCCCCCACACATGAAAGATATGAAAGAAGAAACCCAAACCAACCCTCTGCACCGAATACACCCAGGAAATGGAACATAGGAGCCAGACCCAAAGAAGACTACAGACCTTACCAAAACAACAGTAAGCACTATGGAAACAATCCCAAGACCCACCACAAGAACCAGAAGAACAGACAAAGGGTGATCTCATCTCCAACAAAGAAAACCTACACCAAGAAGTCGCCAAGGTCAACAAAAGAACAGAAAACAAGGGGTATTGAAACGAACCATACCCAGACCAATAGATTGAAAACCACAACACAGCAAAAAGGTGATGAAACTTCCCTTCACCAACTATCCACCAATCTGGACCTGACCGCTTCCAGCTACCAAAAAGGCCTAGAGGAGGCAGAAAAACTCAGCGCCCAATCTAAAAAGATGATACTGCAACGCCTATCCCTAGGACCAGATATAGGGGACCTAAGAGAAGCAAAAGCAAGGAGTAGCTTGGAGTCAGCAGGGGACCCTGACAAATGCCTACAGCATTTTTTAGATATTGTAAGGATGTACGACCCTCCACCACTAGGACCAGAGACACAACAACAAGAGAGACTGTGGTCAGAGGAAATTTCACCAATACAAATGGGCCAGAAAAGGAAACAAAGAAGCCAAAACTCCGGGGACAGCGAGGAAGAGGAAACAAAAGGAGAGAAATCAAGACGAAAGGAATGAACTCAGAAGGTATTTTCAACTTATGTGACAGACCCCTAACCACCCATGAATTACAAGTCCTCCAAAAAGGATTGAAATTCGCACCAAGTAGAAAACTCAACAAGTTTGAAACGTACCTGGACCTTCACAGGTTCATAATGAATCTGACATTGAAGAAATTCTTCTTGAAGAACGGTAACTACATGGCTAAGGAACCTGATAACACGATGGGTTTATTCCAACATACAGCTTTAAAAAGCAAATCAAAGTTTTACCCTCAGTTCTGTAAAGGGGCCTACATAGAGAGTTTCCAAAAGAGCGTGGAAGATGACTTGTTAACCATGCATCTGGATATTAAGAAAGAGAACCTCACCAACAAAGAGAAGGCCGCAAATCTCAAGAAAGACACAGATGTTATCATAAAAGGGGCAGACAAAGGAGGTGGAACCGTGGTAATGAGCAAAGGCGTATATCTAAAACAAGCAGAGAGACTCCTAGGGGACAGGTCCACCTATGAAAAACTTACCAAGGATCCAACGGACGGCTACAACAAGGAGCTAAAGAAACTGCTGTTGAGCGCCAAGAATAAGGTGATCTTAACAAAAGCCGAATTTGACTACGTCTATAACACCAGCCCAAAATTGCCGGTGTTTTATCATTTACCCAAGGTCCACAAGAGCCTAGAAAACCCGCCAGGGCGCCCCATTGTCTCCGGTATTGACAGCCTCACACGCAGGCTGTCAGAATATATAGACAAGTTCCTCCAGCCTTTGGTCACACAGCAACGTAGTTACCTAAAAGACACCACTGATGTTCTGAAGATCATTGAAGATCAAACTTGGCAAGAAGAATATATACTTATGACGAGTGACATTACCTCACTATACTCGGTCATTGACCATGAGGACGGCTGTGAACATATCAGAGAGGAGCTGAGAACTAACTCAACACTCTGTACGGAGCAACAAGACTTTCTGGTAGAGTCAATCAAATTTATCCTAACCCACAACTACTTTTCCTTTGGTGGACAGTGCTACAGACAGGTTCGAGGAACCGCAATGGGCACGAAGTTCGCGCCCAGTTACGCGGACCTGTTTGTGGCACAGTGGGAAAACAAGCATATCTGGGCAGAAACGAACCCGTTTAAACATCATATCGTCGTTTGGCGAAGATTCATAGACGACGTGTTTTGCATATGGAGAGGCACCACGGATCAACTAAATCACTTTATGACCTACATCAATAACAATACCCTTAACCTAGTATTCTCTAGTGAAATCAGTAAAGAAAAAGTCGCATTTCTAGACCTTGAAATTTGCATTACGGAAGGAAAACTACAAACTAAAACACATATGAAACAAGTGGACGCAAACACGTACATTCCTATAACCAGTAACCATCACAAAAACTGGCTTAGGAATATACCCAACGGGCAATTTCAGCGTATTCGAAGGAATTGTTCAAATGTGGGAGACTTTGACATCCAAGCCCAGCAACTCAAGCAGAGATTTTTAGAGAAAAACTATGATGCAGATCTACTGGATAAAGCTCTGAAAGAGAATCAGGAAAAAGATAGAAAACTCATGTTAACAGTAAGAGACCCACCAAAAGAAAGCAAAGAAAAAAGAAAACCGTTAGAAGAAAAAATCAGATTCATCACGGATTTCTCAAGCAATTCCGCAAAACTCGAAAAAGTGATACGCAAACACTGGCCACTTCTATTAAAAGATCCCACACTAGGAGAAATCCTCCCCAAAAAACCCTTAATCACCTATAGAAAATCTAAGAATCTCAAATTGATCCTAGCACCCAGCACCATACCACCAAAGGAGGAAGCAGGGGGAAAAACGTGGATACAGGACTCTAAACCTGGCTTCTATTATTGCACCAGATGCAAAAATTGTAAAACGTCAAAAACGACAAGTGTAAAACCTACCACCTCCTACAAATCCAGGACCACTGGGGAAGAGTTTGAAATAAAAGAAAAAATATCGTGCGACTCAAAAGTTGTCATTTACCACCTACTGGAGTGTCCTTGTGGCCTCCGGTATATAGGGCGCACGATCAGAACGCTCAGGGAAAGAATTTCAGAACATCAACGTAACATCACAAAAGGAATGCTAACTCACAGCGTCCCTGCCCATTTTAAACAACAGCATGACTGTGACCCTGCGCTATTGAAATTCATCGGTATTAAAAAAGTCAAACCACATTGGAGAGGAGGAAATTTCCTGGCACAGATATCTAAAGAAGAAACACAATGGATATTCAACATGCAATGTTTAGCCCCGAAAGGTCTCAACATAATTGCACCCTCCTTTTTTTCAATCAGCATTTAAATATTAGCATCACCCCATATACCACACTCATTTTGGTTGTGGAAAGTCCGTATGGCTCACATATATATAGAACTGGGACCCCAACTAATAACGACAACGTCTGCATAGCAGATAGTAGTGACTCTTTCAGATAATCATGACTCCCATGCAATTCTGCCAACAACCCAGTATGGAGTAAGAACACATCCATACAGAAGAACGTTTATTTATTTACATATCTCCATGACAACCACGCGCTATAGCGTAACAAGGACCCCCTTGATTTTCACTTTTCCCCATGGGACTTTGAGTATCCTACAACTACATCTGTTGCTGTGCCGTTATGGATCCAATCAGAAGGAAGCCCGCTCTATTTAAGAAGGCACCCCCCTCCCCTCCAGCAAGTACCGCAGACGACATTTGTTACCCTGACGAAGCCCACCCCGGGCGAAACGCGTAGGTTTTGCCGCCTGCACAATAGGAGATCTCCGCCACTGGTACTTTAGCCGGAAAAGGAACCGGGACCTAACAGACCGTGTCCACGAGCGCATGCGACGGAGTGCACGCCGTCGCAGCGCTGACAGTAAACAGAGAACGCACAGCGGTTGCTGGCACAGCAAGCACGAGCCAGGACAGAAACCTGCATAGATCACTGCATACAGAAAAGAGGTACCCGTCCTTGGACTTTGATTTTGTTTTGCATTTCTGTGGTTTTGGCTTTTCCAGCCTAGCAGGCTCAACCAACTGTATGCTTTTTGTGCCATCCAAACGGCCCCACAACTCCCACACTATGGGAGAACATTGCACCACACTGTATAGTAAATCAGAGCTAGCAGCAGTGAGACGTACCACCGCAGGGGAAATAACTGTACCCCTCGCAAGGTTCCCATAAGGCTCTACAACAAAGTGGCACTTACTAACCATTTCCCCATAAACTTATTGAACTGTTGCTATCAGGATTGCAACAATCAGACCTGTCTATACCAGCAGTACGGTTGCCCATACCAACCAATAGTACCTATTATTTGCTAATTTCACTGCAGTGTTATATACACAAGAAAACACCAACCGAATTTTACCCTATTTTGTGTCTTTAATAAACATTGTTTTATCACACTATACTGTTGTTTATATTTAGTGGGACTAGGGCGCGGGGTATCCACACCAATCACCTTTGTTCCAAAAATCCTCCTGTATGGAGGAAAGGAGACAACCAGAGGCGTCTCCAGTGATCACCCTTTGAGGTCTCCCATAGGAGACCTTAGCAGCCCGACATATCCCCTTATTTCCAGATTGGCCAGGAGTGGAGCAGCGCAGGTAAGTGATAAAACCCTGCAGAACGCAAGTACTTTCTACCCTTTTATCTAACCTTGATGAAAATAGCCTAGGATCAATTGAAACATTGGTAACCTGTGTTTATGGTTTGATTCAACCTGCTATGCTTGAATCTATCTCCCAATATTTCTGTGCCATAACTTTCCACATTTAAAAGACTTCTGAGTTTTATAAAACTCTATTAGATTATCATTTTTTTTTATTAAATTGTATTAATTCAATGAACAGTTTCATTTACCTGGAGCTGGAGCAGCATTCACATTATGGGCCATATATATTATGGATGTAGCTAGAAATAAAAAAAAAAAAGAGATATTTCACATATAAACATTATTTTATTTATACACAATCTTCTACAAGATTTTCAGTGTGTGTGTGTCTATACCCTCCTTTGATGTCTAAAACTTAATAATTGGATAATTCCATACAAAACAAGAAATCGTTTTGAAAATGTCAACCAAAATTATTAACATGCAAAGAAATGACAAAATGTACAGATCAGTCAGGAATTGTAGTTCCAATCCAGTGTGAAAGTGAGAGGAAAACAGGTGAGAAAGTTACACCTGGGAATAATTGTGTTGAAAACAATTGAGTGGTATTCCATGCATGTAGGGCGTGTAATTTGCATTTATATATTGCAGAGATACTGACCAGCGTTACTATTACACTGTTATTTATCACTTCTCATTGTTAATACTATTATATTATTAA
>WWET01011134.1:0-13636 GCA_011038615.1 Limnodynastes dumerilii
AGAACTACGTGTGCAATACGTTTCCAAGCGTAATGTATTTTCGCACGCGTATGTTCCATACACTCCCCTAGGCACACCCCTTGAATGTGCGTATTTCACCGAGTTCCGCTTCCCAAACCCTACCTTAACTTTTTTTCCACGTAACAACGTACGTCCGCTAACGAACGTATATACTACGCGAACGTATGCCGCTTAGCGCGCCCATACTGTACACTTTACATACATACCTCCACCTACTTCACGTAATTCGAACGTAATGTTGACTCACGTAAAATTGGCACGCCCATGCGTAAGTATTTACGTGACAAATACGTGAATGGCCTATACATTCACAATTACGCTACGCTAATGAGCGTATTTTCTATGGTGCGCATGCGCAGTACTTAGAAATAGGGGATTTTACGTCTCCGCCACGCGTAAATTCGCTCCGATGCGTTGTTCTGGATCAGGCCCAATGGAAGTAAATGTTTCTGTCTTTCTCAGGTTTATCTTGGAAATGACTTTCATATTTTGTGGATCTGCCCTACTCTGGGCCTGGAGTTTTGATGTTGTACATGGGAAATAACTGTTTTACAAGCTTGGTGCGATCCCTTGCAGATTTCTCAGTTTTCTGTATATCACACTGCTGGCTTCTATTTCTTATAAAGAAACACTTGGCATCACACCTGCTGAAATATACTTCATTAGTCATTTGCTGGTAGGGAAAACAGGTGTCCATCCCTTCATTGAGGTGGTTTGTCTTGGTGAAGATTCCAGCAATGGGGGTAATTAGTAACTAGAAGATTTATGGGTCTACTGAGAAATATGTGGCCACCTGGTTTCAGTAGTTAATAAAACAATGCGCTGTATTCAAGTAAAATTCTCTAGTTGTGTGCCTGAAATAGTGTATTACCTAATGGCTTTTGCCCAAATTCAAATCCTTCTGATTTTTGTTGGAAATCGTCATAGTTTTAGAATGCCATATAATCATTTACCTGATAGATTTATTGTAAGATTATGGTATATAAATAAAATAAAAAAACCTGCAAAATCACAATATGTTGGTACAGCATGTAAGACTGTGGTGATTAGAGTGGAGTATCTGACTGTAGCATGTATAAAGTGCAGTAAAAAATGTGTATACTTGAAGATGATTTCAAACAGCTACAGCCACACAATGGGCCTGATCCAGAGCAACGCTCATCGTATGCGAATTTTCGGCGAAAAATTCGCAATGCGCATGCCCAGTATGACAGGTTCCGGTCGCCCGCGCGTCATGAGCGAATAGCGGGCGTATCGTTAGCGTATTTTTCGCTCGCCGGGCGTATTTTTTTTACGATGGTCGGCTGGGCGCCCGTTTTACTACAGGGAGGCGGGGATAGCCATTTAAATTGTACAGTATGGGCGTGCTAAGCGTATTTTCTCAGCGTATTCTCTGCGAATTTTCGTACGGCCGACGGTCGTACCCAGTGTAGGGTATAGCCGCCGTAAGCAGGGACTTTACTATGGGAGTGCTAGGGGCGTGTAGGTTGATACGACGAGCGTATTTTCGCATTCGCCCGTCGTTGCGAATTTTCGTAGCGCTGGATCAGGCCCAATGTCTCATAGCCCACTCACATCTACCATGCCTTATGCTGAGATCAAATATACGCTGCCTACCACATGCAGTACTGCTGTAATTAACTAACATTAAACATTGGTCCGCTTTCTTTGACAATAAACTGGGTTCTTAACTTAATGTTGTATATGGAGTTATTGTGGGAGTCAAAAGAATCAAAGATTGTGAAACTTTCTTTATCTTTCAGAATGGTGATAATTAAATCAATGGTGCATGACTGGGTTATTTCAAGTCTCTATTCCTCTTGTTCTTGTAACAATGGACAATGCAGTTTTTCAGCTGTTTCTGCCTCCCTCTTTCTGTGTTCTTTCAGTGTTCTTTGCTACTGGAACTCCCAACCATGCTTCCATCTTTTGGATTAACTGCCCACTGTCTAATCAAAACTGAGTAGGGCTAATGCTGGGACGCTGGGCACCCTAGTGCCTTTACTGAAATTATGAGGACATAACAGGCTCACGGCAGTAACACTGCAGAGAGGAGCTCTCCCTGCTGTGCTGTGCAGAAATCCACAGCGCCGACTGTGTACCTCACCTAATATGGCCTAGTGGTAGCGTCAGGCCTGCACCTGAATTCTGTAGATCTTAAGAAGCTGTGAAACCTTCATAGCAGGATATTAAGTGGAGTACATGAAGTGTGAGTTACAACAGAGTAAATTAACTATAGTTGTTGAGCTCAAGACATGACATGAAATGTAAATTTAAACATTATAATTTTTATATGTATTTACATAATAGCACCAATAATATTGTGCAGAGATTATGTAATGATTCACATCTAGACCAGTCGCATTGAAGCTCACAAACTAAATATCATTGAACACACCCCAAGTGGAGATGCTGCCAATAGCAACCAATCCGATTCTAGCTGTCACTTTCCTATTTCATATTAGAGAATGTCATCTAGAATCTGACTGGTTGCTATGGGCAGTTAAGAAAATCTAGCCCAAAAACTTCTTTAATAGACCTCTACATTAAATTTTATCAAAAGTATTTATCCAGCATACTTTGCATTTACTTGTTATACCTCACCCTTGACTCTCTGTTCCTAGCAGCAATCATTGGCTTAGAGAGGGTTCAGAAAAACAGTCTAAACACATATCTGTTGACAGCTCACAATGAGTCTTTGAATATAGATAAACAAGCGACACCCATATAGGAGACCCAGACAAGGTGAGGTTCTTTCCAAGTATTTGAGAGGTTAGGAGCCATAACAAGACTAGGTGAACACAAAGAAATGAATAACTAAAGTTTGCGGTCAACATAATTACTCTGTGATGCTATTGTCCCAGCACACAGAAAGCTACAGGCACAAAACTCGTCCACTCCTAATATTTCTAAGACAGATACACATTTAGCTGACAGGGCTTTTCTTGTACTCAGAGAAGGAGATTAGTTTAGTCGCGTGGGGGATTCACTAATGAATGAAAGGCGTTGTGTGAAGGAGTGTGTGTGGGGGAGGGTGGTTGGGATTAGCACCTGTCGGCTTGTGTAGTGATGGGGGTGACTTATTTTGCAATGGTTCCACCTGCTCTTTCATCCATTGGTGTAGGAATTACCTTCCTGAACAGGGTGATATGACTGCATAGAGGATTTCCCTTATGACTCTGTTAATGAACATGGTAATGTTACTTTTTATAAATCAGGGCAGTGTTATGTCATTAAAGTAGAAAAAAGATATATTTGACTGTAGGTTACAATATCTTATTTTATTTTAATATTATAAAAAAATGTTTTTATTAATAATTATGATAATACTAATAACAATAGCAAATAAACCCAAGATGTGTGAGCTTGTTGCTTATACAAAAAAACAATATCTCCACTCAGGTGCCCTTTGAGAAGCGCTATATACGGAAGGGGCCTCTACCTATAAGCCCCTAAGATTTAATGCAAGACAAAACAGAGTTCCGTACAGCGCTAACATACATATACATTTAATAGAACACACAGCTTGTAACTAATTAAAAAATTAATTTATTCATAAAGAAAAAGAAATTGAAAACACATTAAATAGTGAAGTTGCAAATTTCACTAAGATAAGTATCAGATTAAAAATGAATTATCCTTTAGAGATATCCAGGAGCTGTAAGTCCGTTTTGCGGAATTTATACTCCCAAATGGGTAGTGTGTGGAGCAATATAGTATGCACAGCTAAAAAAGGCACAGCATGCCGTGCAGTACATGAGCATGCTGTGCCTTCTAGTACTATATGCCGCATCATGGTAAGGGTTAAAAGCACGCCGCAGCAAGGGTTTTGACTTATTTTAAACTTTTTTTTTTTTTTTAAATCAAATAAAAAAAAGATATATAGAGAATATGAGATATATATGAGATAGACAGACAGACAGACAGACAGATAGACAGATAGTGAAACAGCCTAAGCCTGGCAGCCACTGTTAGTAGATGTAAATTGAATTATCTAAACTATTCTATTAGTATGTGTAGAAAGGTAGGGAGATAACTCTGTTTAGCAAGCAATTTGTGGTTACTATACAATGTGCCCTTCTTTTTTTTAATTCTGCCCTCTACACACACACTAAACTTCACCTCCTCTTCTACTGCAGTCAGTGCTGGTTGTCAGTGTTAGAGCTTGACAAATGGTAAGCATACTCAGTAATAACCTTGATGGAAATAAGCTAGAAAAGCCCAATCCATAATAGTATTACAGCAGCAGTTGTATGATTGTAATATCTATGGGGGTTGATCCAAACCTATGCTTACACTTAAAAAAAAAAATTTTTTTTAAGGTTTTTAGCACTGTACATGTACAAAAAGGAATGTATTTATTTTCCAGACACTGAATTTGTCAACACTTATACTGTCTACACCAAAATGTTGATAAATGTCCACATATTCCTTATTCTACAATGTATGTATGTATGTATGTATGTATGTATGTATGTATGTATGTATGTATGTATGTATGTATGTGGTGCAAGTCCCTAGGGTTAGGGAGTGGGTTGGGGATAGAATATTTACTTACCTTATTCAGTCCTCTGGGGATCAATTGCTATGCCTCATTGAGCCATAAGCAATTGATATCCCAGCCAGTTCTGAACTGAAATAGGGCCATTCGCAAGGTCGACCCACACTTGTATGTACTGTATGTCTGTATGTATGTGGTGGAAGTCCCGGGCATGAGGCATGTCTTTTAGAAGTAAAGACAGCTGACAGTTCTTTTTCGGCTGTCTCTATTTTGAATAGGAAGCTATCGGCATACTCACCTAGTCAAAAGTGCTGTCCGCCAGACCCGACACAGCCGTTGCCTGCCACAAACACACCGCAGACACCTGGAGTAAATTCTCCAGAGACTTTTAGGGTGAGGGGGAGGATTAGGGTTAGGCTCTGGGGAAGGGAGGCTTAGGGTCGGGCTGCAAGAAAGACAGGATTAGGTTTAGGGTCCTGGAAGGGTAGGATTAGAGTAAGGATTAGGGAAAGGGTTGGGATTAGATTTTTTACTTACCTATTGGAGCACTGTGTCAACATTACATTCAAAGGGCAATGCAGGCGGACCTGCTGGCAATACAGTTGACATGTCCCGAACAAAATAATTCAACAAAATAAAACCAAAAAATGCATTTCCCTTTAAGTGTAATATGGAGAGCAGAGCGGCCATCAGATTTGCGTATTCGCTGCCCAACAACTTTGGATCGGGTCCACAAACTTGAATAGGTTGCTGCATAACACCTCTTAGCCTATTTGTCTATACACATCTGTTTGCATGTTATAAAGGTGGACCGATTTGCAATACTATTTATCCAGGGTTTTAACTGACGGAACTCTGGATAAGACATACTTCATTTTTAGAGCCTTACTTGCACTTATGCTGCGCATTAAATCGGGATCAGATCTATTATTTTTTTTTGTTTAAACTATTTTTATTAATAAAAGCTCACAACAATTTACAATATTGCCATAAGAAAACAAAGTAATGTATTTAGACAGTGAGAGTTATGTAAGACACATCAAGTCATACAAAACTGCTTGAATGCTACTTCAATAAAACAAAATATTCAGAGGAAAATATATAAAATATCTCTGAATAAGTGGGGGGAAGAAGCCCAGGAAAGGCACAGTAAAAAGAGGGGATATGGGGAGGCAAAGCCAAGAGGACAGTCAGTTTGAGGTAGCAAATTTTAAGCAATTAGTGTTGCATCACTTATGAAACTGGTGGGTCATTATGTTAAAAAAAAATACCAGTGCACCCAATGCACATCTTCCCAAATACTTGACCTAGCCCAGTCTGCATCATAACAGGATCTCAGGTCAGTCTCCCTATGCATAAAAATCCTCATGAAAGTAGGTTGCTATAATGGTCGGTTTTTTGAACTCCATCCAGGAGAACAAGAAATTATTAGGATCTATTATTTATCATTAGATTCTAATAATTCAGTAATTGAAAAATACTTTATAGTATGCATAAGGCATTTTTTCATGTTTCATTAAGATTTTATTTGAATCCGCCCCTCCACTACAAAACTCAGCAGTAAGGGGGAGGCTGTATCCTATGAGCTTGCTATGGGTTACATGGCTTCGTTATGCCTCAGAACAACTGTAAGTATTTAGGATCCACTTTGCTCCATTTTCTTTACAAACAACATTCCTGGTTGTATGTATGCCACCAATCATCTATGGGGTCCTATGGAAGAAGAAGACTTAAAAAAATATTGGTTTTTGTCACGGTTTGAATAATTTTACAGAAGGGGTATATTTGGTCATAGAAGTGGGACACAAATCAGTGATCAGTCTTTTGTAGTAGTGAACGGTCTTCAGAGAGCTTTGTTTCATACAGCGGAACTGGTCCAGAGTTTAATCTGCATGTAGTACATTGCTTTTCCGCAGAAACACACAACTCTGCATAGGAAGTAGGGAAGTTTCACCCCCACAGTAGGATCTGTGTTTCCTATGCATTTAAATGGATCTTTTTAATGCTTGCATATGCAGTACTTAAAAACCCATTTAAATACTTTTTTAAGTAGACACATTAATGCCAGAGCATAGTAGCGATATTTCACTTATATGCTGGTATTTAAAAATAAAGGGCCTGATTCAGAGGCTGAAAATAAGAACTTAAAGTTACACCTGGGCAAAACCATGTTGATTTCAGGGGAAGTCAAATTCATTTTATTCTATGCATGCAGGGAGAATGCTTTGCTTTTACTTATTGCACACAGATACCTGATCAGCTTAACATTTAAACTGCTAATTAGACTTGAGCTGGGAAACGTCACCTTTTAACAATAATACTGTTGCAACAAATGAAATTTGACTCCCCTGAAATCAACATGGTTTAGCCCAGGTGTAACTTTAAGTTCTTATTTTCAATCTCTAAATCAGGGCCAAATAAACAAACCTAATAATAAAAAAATATATATATTTTAATCATTCTGATTAATTTTTATATTGGCATTAGTCAGGTTATTCCGAGCATTTCCTTTACAGTTTGCAATACCGTGTACATCACTGCTGCTGTGAGCCTGAACGCTATGTGTCATGATTGGTTGCAACTCAAAGGACACGGCTGTGTGCGCTCATGGATTGGACGCAGCCGCACTCCTTTTTTAAATGCATCTACGTCAGGCGCGATTCATGGCGATTTACGCTCAGCTCTGGATTTGGCCTAGTGACCAGGCCTTGCCCAATAGTGACACAGGACCAAATCCCAAGTCCTAATAAGAGGGAAAAAGGTGGAAGGTAAGAGTAATTACCAGCATGCAGTGCGGAGGGATGACGCCTGTGTGTGTTATAAAAATCCGCCTCCTACCAAGCTGAGCACATTAATCTGTCTGCATTACACTAATTGCAGCTTCATTAACTGTGCACAGTCTAATCACTGCGGGCACCCAACTACTGATACATAACTCTACCTGCAGTGTACCCTGATAATCATCACACTGCACTGTATAATGGTATCTAATGACTACACTGCACTGTATAATGGTATCTAATGACTACACTGCACTGTATAATGGTATCTAATGACTACACTGCACTGTATAATGGTATCTAATGACTACACTGCACTGTATAATGGTATCTAATGACTACACTGCACTGTATAATGGTATCTAATGACTACACTGCACTGTATAATGGTATCTAATGACTACACTGCACTGTATAATGGTATCTAATGACTACACTGCACTGTATAATGGTATCTAATGACTACACTGCACTGTATAATGGTATCTAATGACTACACTGCACTGTATAATGGTATCTAATGACTACACTGCACTGTATAATGGTATCTAATGACTACACTGCACTGTATAATGGTATCTAATGACTACACTGCACTGTATAATGGTATCTAATGACTACACTGCACTGTATAATGGTATCTAATGACTACACTGCACTGTATAATGGTATCTAATGACTACACTGCACTGTATAATGGTATCTAATGACTACACTGCACTGTATAATGGTATCTAATGACTACACTGCACTGTATAATGGTATCTAATGACTACACTGCACTGTATAATGGTATCTAATGACTACACTGCACTGTATAATGGTATCTAATGACTACACTGCACTGTATAATGGTATCTAATGACTACACTGCACTGTATAATGGTATCTAATGACTACACTGCACTGTATAATGGTATCTAATGACTACACTGCACTGTATAATGGTATCTAATGACTACACTGCACTGTATAATGGTATCTAATGACTACACTGCACTGTATAATGGTATCTAATGACTACACTGCACTGTATAATGGTATCTAATGACTACACTGCACTGTATAATGGTATCTAATGACTACACTGCACTGTATAATGGTATCTAATGACTACACTGCACTGTATAATGGTATCTAATGACTACACTGCACTGTATAATGGTATCTAATGACTACACTGCACTGTATAATGGTATCTAATGACTACACTGCACTGTATAATGGTATCTAATGACTACACTGCACTGTATAATGGTATCTAATGACTACACTGCACTGTATAATGGTATCTAATGACTACACTGCACTGTATAATGGTATCTAATGACTACACTGCACTGTATAATGGTATCTAATGACTACACTGCACTGTATAATGGTATCTAATGACTACACTGCACTGTATAATGGTATCTAATGACTACACTGCACTGTATAATGGTATCTAATGACTACACTGCACTGTATAATGGTATCTAATGACTACACTGCACTGTATAATGGTATCTAATGACTACACTGCACTGTATAATGGTATCTAATGACTACACTGCACTGTATAATGGTATCTAATGACTACACTGCACTGTATAATGGTATCTAATGACTACACTGCACTGTATAATGGTATCTAATGACTACACTGCACTGTATAATGGTATCTAATGACTACACTGCACTGTATAATGGTATCTAATGACTACACTGCACTGTATAATGGTATCTAATGACTACACTGCACTGTATAATGGTATCTAATGACTACACTGCACTGTATAATGGTATCTAATGACTACACTGCACTGTATAATGGTATCTAATGACTACACTGCACTGTATAATGGTATCTAATGACTACACTGCACTGTATAATGGTATCTAATGACTACACTGCACTGTATAATGGTATCTAATGACTACACTGCACTGTATAATGGTATCTAATGACTACACTGCACTGTATAATGGTATCTAATGACTACACTGCACTGTATAATGGTATCTAATGACTACACTGCACTGTATAATGGTATCTAATGACTACACTGCACTGTATAATGGTATCTAATGACTACACTGCACTGTATAATGGTATCTAATGACTACACTGCACTGTATAATGGTATCTAATGACTACACTGCACTGTATAATGGTATCTAATGACTACACTGCACTGTATAATGGTATCTAATGACTACACTGCACTGTATAATGGTATCTAATGACTACACTGCACTGTATAATGGTATCTAATGACTACACTGCACTGTATAATGGTATCTAATGACTACACTGCACTGTATAATGGTATCTAATGACTACACTGCACTGTATAATGGTATCTAATGACTACACTGCACTGTATAATGGTATCTAATGACTACACTGCACTGTATAATGGTATCTAATGACTACACTGCACTGTATAATGGTATCTAATGACTACACTGCACTGTATAATGGTATCTAATGACTACACTGCACTGTATAATGGTATCTAATGACTACACTGCACTGTATAATGGTATCTAATGACTACACTGCACTGTATAATGGTATCTAATGACTACACTGCACTGTATAATGGTATCTAATGACTACACTGCACTGTATAATGGTATCTAATGACTACACTGCACTGTATAATGGTATCTAATGACTACACTGCACTGTATAATGGTATCTAATGACTACACTGCACTGTATAATGGTATCTAATGACTACACTGCACTGTATAATGGTATCTAATGACTACACTGCACTGTATAATGGTATCTAATGACTACACTGCACTGTATAATGGTATCTAATGACTACACTGCACTGTATAATGGTATCTAATGACTACACTGCACTGTATAATGGTATCTAATGACTACACTGCACTGTATAATGGTATCTAATGACTACACTGCACTGTATAATGGTATCTAATGACTACACTGCACTGTATAATGGTATCTAATGACTACACTGCACTGTATAATGGTATCTAATGACTACACTGCACTGTATAATGGTATCTAATGACTACACTGCACTGTATAATGGTATCTAATGACTACACTGCACTGTATAATGGTATCTAATGACTACACTGCACTGTATAATGGTATCTAATGACTACACTGCACTGTATAATGGTATCTAATGACTACACTGCACTGTATAATGGTATCTAATGACTACACTGCACTGTATAATGGTATCTAATGACTACACTGCACTGTATAATGGTATCTAATGACTACACTGCACTGTATAATGGTATCTAATGACTACACTGCACTGTATAATGGTATCTAATGACTACACTGCACTGTATAATGGTATCTAATGACTACACTGCACTGTATAATGGTATCTAATGACTACACTGCACTGTATAATGGTATCTAATGACTACACTGCACTGTATAATGGTATCTAATGACTACACTGCACTGTATAATGGTATCTAATGACTACACTGCACTGTATAATGGTATCTAATGACTACACTGCACTGTATAATGGTATCTAATGACTACACTGCACTGTATAATGGTATCTAATGACTACACTGCACTGTATAATGGTATCTAATGACTACACTGCACTGTATAATGGTATCTAATGACTACACTGCACTGTATAATGGTATCTAATGACTACACTGCACTGTATAATGGTATCTAATGACTACACTGCACTGTATAATGGTATCTAATGACTACACTGCACTGTATAATGGTATCTAATGACTACACTGCACTGTATAATGGTATCTAATGACTACACTGCACTGTATAATGGTATCTAATGACTACACTGCACTGTATAATGGTATCTAATGACTACACTGCACTGTATAATGGTATCTAATGACTACACTGCACTGTATAATGGTATCTAATGACTACACTGCACTGTATAATGGTATCTAATGACTACACTGCACTGTATAATGGTATCTAATGACTACACTGCACTGTATAATGGTATCTAATGACTACACTGCACTGTATAATGGTATCTAATGACTACACTGCACTGTATAATGGTATCTAATGACTACACTGCACTGTATAATGGTATCTAATGACTACACTGCACTGTATAATGGTATCTAATGACTACACTGCACTGTATAATGGTATCTAATGACTACACTGCACTGTATAATGGTATCTAATGACTACACTGCACTGTATAATGGTATCTAATGACTACACTGCACTGTATAATGGTATCTAATGACTACACTGCACTGTATAATGGTATCTAATGACTACACTGCACTGTATAATGGTATCTAATGACTACACTGCACTGTATAATGGTATCTAATGACTACACTGCACTGTATAATGGTATCTAATGACTACACTGCACTGTATAATGGTATCTAATGACTACACTGCACTGTATAATGGTATCTAATGACTACACTGCACTGTATAATGGTATCTAATGACTACACTGCACTGTATAATGGTATCTAATGACTACACTGCACTGTATAATGGTATCTAATGACTACACTGCACTGTATAATGGTATCTAATGACTACACTGCACTGTATAATGGTATCTAATGACTACACTGCACTGTATAATGGTATCTAATGACTACACTCTCTGAATTTCCTGGGTCTGCCCTGCAGTGTGAAACGGGGTCTGTGAACCCGGGATATTGCCGGGATGGTGATGTGAAAGGGGTATTAGTAAGCACTAGAACTTTCTGTAGATAGTTCTGTTTGTCGATAACTCTGATCTTTTGAATGCAAAGCTTTCGGTTTCTTACAGAATAACAAACTATATGCATACTTCCGATACTTGGAAGATACATAATAATATAAAAGAGGATCGAGACAAGAACTTATGCTGCTAACACAGGCACACAGGATATAGGCAAAGTAGAGTGACTCTTCAGTTCCATTACTGAAGTATAAATAATGCATTAAAAAGATGACATTTGTTGGGCCAAAGCAAATAATGAACACAGAAAGCACTATAATAGCAAGGATCACAGCTCTTGTCTTTTTGCAGGAATTTCCAGTATTTTTGGCGCTCAGGATTCGTATGAGCACACTGTAACAGAGTATAGTAATAAATAAAGGTAAGAAAAAAAATATGGAACAAAAGGTAGTGAAATAGTATAGGTAGAAGTTCTGGAGAGCTCTCAGATCCAGCACATCATGGCAGGTTGTGATGTTCAATGAGTCAATGTATTGCGTCTGTTCACTTATAAGAAGTGGTACAGTGCTGGCGATGGATAGCACCCAGATGATGATACAAACCATCCAGGCTCGGCTCTTTGTGCGCCAGGTAAGGGATTGCATCGGATAAGTTACAGCCAGGAACCTGTCCACACTGATGCTCGTCATGACCAGGATGGAGCAATACATGTTGCAGTAAAAGGCAGCAGTGACAAACCTGCACATTCCAGCTCCAAATGGCCAGTTGTTCCCAGAGAACCGATAAGCGATGTTGAAAGGCAGCAGAGAAACAAAGAGCACGTCAGCAGCTGCCAGGTTCAGCATGTACACCGCTGCTGGCTTCTTTACTTTTATCTTGACGATGACCATGATGATTGCAATTACATTGAGAGGCAGAGCCACAATAAAGACAAGGGTGTAAATCGATGGTACAAACTTTGTCAACCAGTGACTAGAGAGGTAAAATGCGGCATTGTCTGTAATGCTTGAGTTTGTGTTGAAAAAGTCCCAAGCTGAAGACAACAGAAAGACAATTGTTAAATATTTAAATTAACCTCTTATGTTGAACAAACCCAGACGTCCAATTTTAATTGAGATCTCCAAGCAAAACAAGAGATGTGCATTCGCCGTGCTGCGCTATTCAGACATCCAGGCATTCCAGATGTAACCACTCACACAGACAACATCTGAAATAGCCAGCTCTGGGTTTCCAGACTCAACGGCATGGAAATTCTCTGGAGTAACAATATCTGAATTATTATTATTATAAATTTATAGTATCTGCGGCGCCGAACAAAGGCAAAAGTTACATATATAATACAATTAACAGACATGGTACAAGTTCAAATAAATAAGGAATACAATATAAGTACAATGCAAAAATAAAATACAGTACAAAAATAGCAAAATAATATCTATAGAGAATAAAGATGCAGGATATGTGTTTATGATCAGACGAACAAGGAGAGAGATAAGACAGTAGAGAGAAAAAATGGTTATTAAGAGGACAAGGTAGAGGGGTAATAATAGGAGGGCCTTGCTCATTAGAGCTAACATGCTAAGTGGGAGGGGGTGAACAAACAGGAGACACAGTGATGAAGATGGGGAGGGCAGGTAAGCTTAGGTGGA
>WWET01011138.1:0-12222 GCA_011038615.1 Limnodynastes dumerilii
GCAACGCCGGGCAACATCTGCCCGGCGCATGCCCGGGCGTAGGTCTGGATCAGGCCCCATGAGCCTACACCTGCTGTGTGTTTTCAATCAATGAATGTGTGCGATTAATGAACACAATTAAAGGCTCACATATTTAATTACATTTTTTGCTAGCGTTTTGGCGGAGTTTGACCTGTGTTAAGGTAGGCTTTTCTTCACTTTTGCTAGTGTTATTTGATCAATTGTTTGTGATTCTTCTTTTCAACCTGCCTTTTTTTTGGATTTGTGTTTATCTTTTTTGGGTGTTGTTGTTACAACTGTGTTTTATGTTTAGTTATTTTTACCTTTTAACAATTTGGTTTTATATATACAGTAAAAGAAGACGTTTTCCTTCCCAGTGCCTTTGTATTTTTCCTTGCCTATGTGGACATATTTCTATGCCACATGTCTATTGTGAGTACATTTTTTATTGACCTTCATCACATCAAAATAAATTGATTTGCACTATTAGGTGCTTTTCTATTTTTTTCTTTTCCTGCCTTACATTCGCATCTTCCTCACGAGTGATTCGCGGCTGTGAAACCGAGGCTTGGATATCGATTGTGCCAGCAGGAAGATTTCCACTATCTATCACGACGCGGCACAGCTCCCGGAGACACGGTGGTGAACGGATCCATTGCAAGACGCTGTTATACCCGGGACTCAGGACACGTCCCGTGTGAAAGAGTGCTGGCAGTTAATACATCTCGGCAGCACTTGCCTGTAAGCAGGACCCTGAGAATCCATCTCATTTAAGAAGGCTTCAACAAAGCAGATTTTAAGCCTTGCCTTGTAAACCCTGTATGGCTAACTTCCAAGACTGAGCATTCCGTGACGGTTGTTCGACGACTTGGTTTTATAGGTAGCGGCTGATTGCCTTGAAATTTTGATGTAACGGAGAATCTCCACCCTAAATCACTGCATACTCAGCTCAGGCCTGATCAGCTGAAAACATTATTATATAAATTGCAGGGATATTTTATGTTGTTTTATGTTGTTTTTTTATTGATAATCTGAATTTTTTATGTTTAGCATTATTGTTGTGTCTATATATTCTGTCTTAATAAAATTTAGACTCTAGAAGCGTTTCAAACTCCCCACTTTTTTTTAGTTTACTTTCTGGGGACCCACCCTAATTCTGAAGCCGCTGAAGAGCCTGTATTTATTCATTTATTTTGCACGAAAAGGCCGTTCGCGCTCCTACAGCTTTGTATATACTCTATATACTGGTTGCCATTTAGAGTTGAGCTTTTATTAGTTTGCTTGATTCATCTATCATTGTATTTAAGTCAATGCTTCTACTTTTTAATGATCAGTGATATTTTTAAGTATCCACAACCATCTGGCTCCACTTCAATGGAGCGAGTGACAACAGTACTATAAGTGTACAAGTTCAATAGTGGCTTCAATAACATTTTAGAAGATGTAAATGTGATTGAAAATATTAGCCTTTACAATCATGAAGGTTTTTGAAGCAATATGTGTGTACTTAGATTGCATTTTTATTTGATCTTTTCTTTATGTCAGCATTCCAAACATATTACCTTAAAGGGACCCTGTTTTTTATGTTATTTGTTTAATATGCTTAAAATATATTTGCGATCCTTTATAATAGCGAATATCCTAACTTATGAAGCCGTAATAATGACCTATGATTGCATTACAAAATTACACATTTTCAACACCTGATTGGGTGAATTTTGCTTAGTGGCACATCATTTTGAAGCAGTCACTTATGGTTTTCATGCTAATTGTTGAATGTTAAAGCAAACATCACATTCAAACAAATCTCACTTATTTTTTTTGTACCTAAAAAACGGCAACTACAAGTTTTAAACAATTCATTTTTTGGGTTGTTTTTTTCCCCTCTTGTACTACTTTAGTTTCTGTTGGTGGTGGAAAACCCTGCACCGAGATGTTGATAGTTCATACAATTGCTTTTGATGGTGGATGCTCATAAAAAACCGAAGTTCTTCTAATTCAAGTCTTCTTTTTTATCTGGTTGTTGGTCTCCTGTAGCTTCAGTTGCTGTTTGGCCACAACCAGCATCTCTTGTTGGCTTTTTAGTTGTGTAGGGGCGTCTTTTTGCATCCCTTGTAGCATTTGACTGATATTTTGTAGGATTCTGTATTCTGATTGGACACACCCTGGTTCCTGCACATCTATGTGTGCAATGGTGGCATCTACTGACGGGCCACCTTGGGTTGTTTGTTGCTGGGCTGCACCAGGAGCGGACGTTTGATGTTGCACCTCAGGTGCGGAAGATGCCAACAATTCCTGATGTTTACTCACAGCAGGAGGTAAAGGTGCTGGTACATAGGAGGGTGAATCCTGCAAACGCAATTCAAATCCACCATCGCCAAAGCTACTTGCCAGTGGATCTAGAGGCTCCTCAATGGGATCAAGCTCAGCAGAATCCCACAAAACTAATTAAAATGAAATTTACATTTAAAATTAAAATTAAACAAGAAAACTGTTCTGCTGGAAACTCCAAACGACACATTCAACTAACACGGACAAAATGAAACACTAGACATCAATCTTGTGTTTTTAAATAAAATGTTAATTATGGTCCAGTAAATAGTGTTTATACGTGCTGTTTTTATTATTTCATACGCTAAATGTTTTGTCTAAGCATTTCCATGATTTTCACTGAACTTTAAGCAGATTCATTATTTGATTTTTGAAAACTTAAACGTATGTTTTTTAAAATGAATAAATGTTGGATTAAAATGTAATTAAAGTTTACACATGGATGACTTTCATGATGTGTAATATTTTTCTGTATATTCAATAGACATTTTGCTGTGACAACAAAGTTGAAAAATGTAAACACTTAAAACACTTTTAACAAAAAAACCACTTCCCAGCGTTATTTCAGGAATATCGCCCTGGGGTGTAGGGTGGGTGAGGTGTCGTGGCACACCCTCACCTGAGTCCATGACCTCCTGCCTATGACCCTTCACCCCAGTTGCTTAACTGGAGTTAACCCTAAGTATGTTGGCATCCTGCCGGCACCAGTCCTCCGGTATCATTCACTGTATGAGTGCTTGCTGCTTTAAAGAAACAGGTATGAATAAAACACATATTACCATTTCAAGAAAATCTATCTGTCTCCGTCACATCATTTCCACTCCAAATTCTGCCATCTATGAACAAATGACTACTCATGCGCAGTGCTAAAAATCGCAAAACACCAGACGTATATGTTATACGTCCGGTAATCTGAACACGGGCCTCAATTTCTACCATTCACCATTGTAGCAAAGCGTTCCTTAGCATCTCCCTGTTGTTGAAAGGAGAATTAGTTGAGGGAGGCAGTCATTTCTTCCCAGGCGTGAGCCCATCTCCATCAAATCGTTTCTCCAGCACCGATTCAACAAGCCACTACCTCCTGCCTGGAGAATTCTCAAATTGCGTAGTTACGACGCTTAGCACGCCTATACTGTGTGATATAAATGCCTCACCCCGCCCTCGGTTCGTAATTACGGATTTCGTATGGCAGGAACGCCCCCTCAAGCGTTGTTACAAAACTGTTACACTCAAGGCCCAAACGCTCGGATTTTCTGAGCGTAACATCTTCCCCGCGCCCATCGTAGAAACGCACACGAGCGTAGGTCTGGATCACGCCCATTCTTACTGTTCTGTGGGGGCGTTTCTAAAAAGTACCCAACGGCGTTCGTTAGTCTATGCTGCCTACCAGGATGTTGGATTGCTATTGTCATAACAATTCTAAAATACTGAAGGCAACCGGATTTCCACAGCTAAGCTTCAGTGCCTGGTGTCCGTGATGGACACCCTTCAACCAGGCCACAAAACGACAGACATACCTGCGTGCGCAGGCTATTATGGCGCAGAACGAGAGTGAGGAGGCGCATTGACCAGCTTCAGTGACACTGGTCAGACATGAGGAGGCATCAGCCGAAGCTTCAGCAACACTGGTCAGACATGAGGAGGCGCCAGCCGGAGCTTCAGCAACACTGGTCAGACATGAGGAGGCGTCAGACGGAGCTTCAGCGACACTGGTCAGACATGAGGAGGCGTCAGCCGAAGCTTCAGCAACACTGGTCAGACACAAGGAGGCGTCAGCCGGAGCTTTAGTTACACTGGTCAGACATGAGGAGGCGACAGCCGGAGCTTCAGCAACACTGGTCAGACATGAGGAGGCGTCAGCCGGAGCTTCACTCACACTGATCAGACATGAGAAGGCGTCAGCCGGAGCTTTAGTTACACTGGTCAGACATGAGGAGGCGTCAGCCGGAGCTTCAGCAACACTGGTCAGACATGAGGAGGCGTCAGCCGAAGTTTCAGTGACGCTGGTCAGACATGAGGAGGCGTCAGCTGAACCTTCAGCGACACTGGTCAGACTTGAGGAGGCGCCAGCCGGAGCTTCAGCGACACTGGTCAGACATGAGGAGGCGCCAGCTGGAGTTTCAGCGACACTGGTTAGACATGAAGAGACGTTACCCAGAGCTTCAGCGACACTGGTCAGACATGAGGCGTCAGCCAGAGCTTCAGTAACACTGGTCAGACATGAGGAGGCGTCAGCTGCAGCTTCAGTCACACTGGTCAGACATGAGGAGGCGACAGCCGGAGCTTCAGCAACACTGGTCAGACATGAGGAGGCGTCAGCCGGAGCTTCAGTCACACTGGTCAGACATGAGGAGGCATCAGCCGAAGCTTCAGCAACACTGGTCAGACATGAGGAGGTGTCAGCCGAAGCTTCAGTGACGCTGGTCAGACATGAGGAGGCGTCAGCCGACCCTTTAGCGACACTGGTCAGATTTGAGGAGGCGCCAGCCAGAGCTTCAGCGACACTGGTCAGACATGAGGAGGCGTCAGCCGAAGCTTCAGCAACACTGGTCTGACATGAGGAGGCGACAGCCGGAGCTTCAGCGACACTGGTCAGACATGAGGAAGCGTCAACCAGAGCTTCAGTCACACTGGTCAGACTTGAGGAGGCGTCAGTCGGAGCTTCAGTCACACTGGTCAGACATGAGAAGGCGTCAGCCGAAGCTTCAGCGACACTGGTCAGACATGAGGCATCAGCCAGAGCTTCAGTAACACTGGTCAGAAACAAGGAGGCGTCAGCCGGAGCTTCAGTCACACTGATCAGACATGAGGAGACGCCAGCCGAAGCTTCAGCAACACTGGTCAGACATGAGGAGGCGTCAGCCAGGAGTTCAGCAACACTGGTCAGACACAAGGAGGCGACAGCCGGAGCTTCAGTGACACTGGTCAGACATGAGGATGCGTCAGCCAAAGCTTCAGCGACACTGGTCAGACATGAGAAGGCGTCAGCCAGGAGTTCAGCAACACTGGTCAGACATGAGGAGGCGTCAGCCGGAGCTTCAGCGACACTGGTCAGACATGAGGAGGCGCCAGACAGGGCTTCAGCAACACTGGTCAGACATGAGGCGTCCGCCGAAGCTTCAGCGACACTGGTCAGACGTGAGGCATCAGCCAGAGCTTCAGTAACACTGGTCAGACATGAGGAGGCATCAGCCGAAGCTTCAGCAACACTGGTTAGACATGAGGTGCCAGCCGAAGCTTCATTGACGCTGGTCAGACACGAGGAGGCGACAGCCGGAGCTTCAACAACACTGGTCAGACATGAAGAGGCGTCAGCCGAAGCTTCAGTGACACTGATCAGACATGAGGAGGCATCAGCCAGAGCTTCAGTCACACTGATCAGACATGAGGAGGCGTCAGCCGACCCTTTAGCGACACTGGTCAGACTTGAGGAGGCGCCAGCCAGAGCTTCAGCGACACTGGTCAGACATGAGGAGGCGCCAGCTGGAGTTTCAGCGACACTGGTCAGACATGAAGAGACGTTACCCGAAGCTTCAGCGACACTGGTCAGACATGAGGCATCAGCCAGAGCTTCAGTAACACTGGTCAGAAACAAGGAGGCGTCAGCTGGAGCTTTAGTCACACTGATCAGACATGAGGAGGCGCCAGCCGAAGCTTCAGCAACACTGGTCAGACATGAGGAGGCGCCAGCCACAGCTTTAGTTACACTGGTCAGATATGAGGAGGCATCACCCAGGGGTTCAGCAACACTGGTCAGACACAAGGAGGCGTCAGCCGGAGCTTCAGTGACACTGGTCAGACATGAGGAGGTGTCAGCCAAAGCTTCAGCGACAGTGGTCAGACATGAGGAGGCGTCAGCCGAACCTTCAGCGACACTGGCCAGACTTGAGATGGCGCCAGCCGGAGCTTCAGCGACACTGGTCAGACTTGAGGAGGCGCCAGCCGGAGCTTCAGCGACACTGGTCAGACATGAGGAGGCACCACCCGGAGCTTCAGCGACACTGGTCAGACATGAGGAGGCACCATCCGGAGCTTCAGCGACACTGGTCAGACATGAGGCGTCAGCCAGAGCTTCAGTCACACTGATCAGACATGAGGAGGCGTCAGCCGGAGCTTCAGCGACACTGGTCAGACATGAGGAGGTGTCAGCCACTGGTCAGACACAAGGAGGCGTCAGCCGGAGCTTCAGTGACACTGGTCAGACATGAGGAGGAGTCAGCCAAAGCTTCAGCGACACTGGTCAGACATGAGGAGGTGTCAGCCGGAGCCTCAGTCACACTAGGCAGACATAAGAAGGCGTCAGCTGAACCTTCAGCGACACTGGTCAGACATGAGGAGGCGTCAGCCAGAGCTTCAGTCACACTGGTCAGACTTGAGGAAGCGTCAGCCAGAGCTTCAGTCACACTGATCAGACATGAAGAGGCGTCAGCCAGAGCTTCAGTAACACTGGTCAGACACAAGGAGGCGTCAGCCGGAGCTTCAGCAACACTGGTCAGACATGAGGAGGCGTCAGCCAAAGCTTCAGCGACACTGGTCAGACATGAGGAGGCGCCAGCCGGAGCTTCAGCGATGCTGTTCAGACATGAGGAGGCGTCAGCCATTCTTCATCCCCAGTCGAGGCACAAACCACATCAAATTCTTCATCCCCCTCACAGGCCCAATCTTCATCCCATTCTTCATCCCCCTCCCAGGCCCAATCCTCATCTCATTCTTCATCCTCCTTCCAGGCCCTATCCCCATCTCATTTTTCATACCCCTCCCAGGCCCAATCCCCATCCCATTCTTCATCCCCCTCCCTGGCCCAATCCCCATCCTATTCTTCATCCGCTTCACAGGCCCAATCCCATCCCATTCTCTATCCCCCTCCCAGGCCCAATCCCAATCCCATTCTTCATCCCCTTCCCAGACCCAATCCTCATCCCATTCTTCATCCCTTTCCCAGACCTAATTCCGTCCCATTCTTCATACTCTTCCCAGGCCCAATTCCCATCACATTCTTCATCCTCATCCCAGGCCCAATTCGCATCCCATTCTTCATCCTCTTCCCAGGCCCAATCCCCATCCCATTCTTCATCCCTTTCCCAGGTCTGATTCTGTCCCATTCTTCATACTCTTCCCAGGCCCAATTCCCATCACATTCTTCTTCCCCTTCCCAGGCCCAATCCCATCCCATTGTTCATCCCCCTCTCAGGCCCAATCCCCATCCCATTCTTCATCCCGCTCCCAGGCCCAATCCCATCCCATTCTTCATCCCCCTCCCAGGCCCAATCCTCATCCCATTCTCTATCCCCCTCCCAGGCCCAATCCCCATCCCATTCTTCATCCCCTTCCCAGACCCAATCCTCATCCTATTCTTCATCCCTTTCCCAGGCCTAATTCCGTCCCATTCTTCATCCTCTTCCCAGGCCCAATTCCCATCCCATTCTTCATCCTCATCCCAGGCCCAATCCACATCCCATTCTTCATCCTCTTCCCAGGCCCAATTCCCATCCCGTTCTTCATCCCCCTCTAAGGTCCAATCCCATCACATTCTTCTTCCCTTCCCAGGCCTAATTCCGTCCCATTCTTCATCCTCATCCCAGGCCCAATCCCCATCCCATTCTTCATCCTCTTCCCAGACCCAATCCCATTCTTCATCCACCTCCCAGGCCCAATCCCATCACATTCTTCATCACCTTCCCAGGCCCAATCCCATCCTTCATCCCCCTCCCAGGCCCAATCCCCATCCCATTCTTCCTCCTCCTTCAAGGCCCAATCCACATCCCATTCTTCATCCCCTTCCCAGCACCTTATATTCATTTTATTTTACACATAGAGAGTTTATCATTACAGCTATTCAATTTATTTTATCTCACAATTATTTTTTTATTTACAGGTGATAGGAACGGCCATGGGGACCCGCTTCGCCCCAAGCTACGGGAATCTCTACATGGGCGAGTTTGAGGAGGAGCATGTGTGGGGTAGCGAGTTCGGGGCGGACCTGGTCCTCTGTGGCCATTTTATAAATGATTTATTTATTATTTCGACAGGGGGTGAAGTGAGGGCATTACAATTCATCAATAGCCTAAATACCAATACATATCATTTAAAATTCACACATACCATCCACGCCGCTAATATTGATTACCTGGATTTATCATTATGTGTCTCAAATTCATCTATTGAAACGTCTACTTTCAAAAAGAAAATCGACGTCCCTGCTTTTCCGCAGTGCCCGCCACCATAATTGTTAACGTAATATTCCAAAGGGACAGCTGATTGGATTGCTCATCAGAAGAACTATTTCAACAACAGGATCACAACTTCCTCAATGAGTTTAAAATAAGGGGTTACCCCATGAATATATTAGAAAGAGCTCTAAAGGAGGTTAATTTAATGAATAGGTATAATAGACTGTATTCGGACTTCCGTCGGCAATCGGGCCGCAAATATACGCAACTAAGTGGCAGGTCGGAGCAGGTTACACCCACCAGAAAAAACAGTCACTCCCCTCGCAACCTCCGGCCGGACCTAAACTTCCACCTCCATAGACTTGCCCTATCTGGCCGCACTCACTTCCGACCCTATGTGTATTAGTTGCGTATATTTAGGGCCCTAACTCTGTAACACGCCCACTTTCCCTCATCTCAATGCCTCCCCCGCCCATTTCTATGCTAATCCTTAGGTCCCTATATTTCCGCCGCACTTAGGGTCGCATTATTCTCCACCCGATTCACAAGTCCGTCCCATAGCCATTTCCGACCTTAACTTCAACGTAGACGGCGTATCACTACGCATGCGCAGGTGATGCAAAATCCATCCGATCCTAAAAATACGCACAGAACTTTCGTTAGAAACGGATCTCTGAATACGGCCCAATATGTCAGAACTAAATATAAGGGGAAAAAGGGAAAGAAAGCAACAGGAGAGATGATACATCAGAGAAACCAGGGATTAGATACTGAGGAGGAAAGCAGATTTAATATTGCATTTGTCTCAAAATTTAATTGTTTTTCAACAAAAGTTTTAATTTAAAATATTATCTTGGATAATTATCCAGTATTAAAACCAGAATCCACACTTACAAAAATTCTTCCTGAGAAAAAATATCTTGGCACCCACAGTGCCTATAAATAACGATCCCTCAAGAATTGGTTACCAGTGTGGGTGGTACAGGGTGAGAACTGCACAGGAGGGGTACAGGGTGGATAAGAGGTGTGGGGTGTAGCATGTGTGGGGTAGGAGGAGCATGTGTGGGGTAGTGAGTTTGAGGAGGAGCATGTGTGGGGTTTACAGAAAAGGGGGATGTTTCCAGCTTCCTTCATTATAATGGTCATCATTTCAAGTGGAGGAAAAATACCCCTAAGGGAATAATACGCCTTACGAGAAATTCTTCCTCCAATGACAAATATTTGGAGCTTGAGGCTACTGCGGAAATCTCAGGAAAGCTTTGATGATGTCCATTCAATTGATAGAATGGGCTGATCCAGACCTCCGATGTAGCGCTCAGCGCCTCCCCCTGACACTCCCCCTGCCCCATCGTATTTACACTCCTTTACACCGGCTGAAGGCTACCCTAACTTCAGGCGGTGTTATACGATAACGCCTCCCCCACCAGCGTTACTACTGAAGTTACGGACGTAGTTTCCGTAGTAAGGCCGGGCAACATCTGGCCGGCGCATGCGCAGATCGGCGTTTTATCGCCAGCCAGCGTAGGTCTGGATCAGGCCCAATGTCCTTAGTCAAGATGAAGTGTGAGGAAGAACACAGAGACTGAACCATAGAAAAATAGGGAATGCAACTGGTGAAACAAGGGAACACGAATGTAGTGATTCACAAGTAAACCGCAAACCACATAGCTTGCCACATAGCCTGCCCCATAGCCTGCCACATAGCGTACCACATAGCGTGCCACATAGCTTGCCACATAGCCTGCCCCATAGCGTACCACATAGCGTACCACATAGCGTACCACATAGCCTGCCACATAGCTTGCCACATAGCCTGCCCCATAGCCTGCCACATAGCGTACCACATAGCGTGCCCCATAGCCTGCCACATAGCATGCCAATAGCATGCCACATAGCGTACCACATAGCCTGCCACATAGCGTGCCACATGCCACATAGCGCGCCACATAGCGTGCCACGTGCCACATAGTGTACCACATAGCATGCCACATAGTGTACCACATAGCATGCCACATAGTGTACCACATAGCGTGCCACATAGCATGCCACATAGCGTGCCACGTGCCACAGTGTACCACATAGCGTACCACATAGAGTGCCACATAGCCTGCCACATAGCGCACCCCATAGCGTGCCACATGCCACATAGCGTACCACATAGCGTGCCACGTGCCACATAGTGTACCACATAGCGTGCCACATAGTGTACCACATAGCGTGCCACATAGTGTACCACATAGCGTGCCACATAGCATGCCACATAGCGTGCCACGTGCCACAGTGTACCACATAAAGTGCCACATAGCGCGCCACATAGCATGCCACATAGCGTGCCACAATATTTTTGGGAATTTCATAATAGCAACACTGAATTATTAGAGTGTATTGACCTGGAACATGTTACAAAAACAATAAAAGAAGAGGGGAGAGGTTAAAGAAATTGTTTGTCCAACAAACTTTTTGGATGTTCACTCTGGGCCCTGAGAGGTCTAATGAAACCCTGGAGCTTAATGGGATTTGTCACTAAGAAGGAATTATGAATGTCACTGTATTTTTCATTTAATATTCATCTAGATCATCATCCTATTTACATTCACCATATCATATACATTCATTTTCACTTTTATTTATTATTTATTTTTATCATTTACATTTATTTTTACTTTTATTTATTATTTATTTTTATCATTTACATTTATTTTCACTTTTATTTTTATTTATTATTTATTTTTATCATTTACATTTATTTTCACTTTTATTTATTATTTATTTTTATCATTTACATTCATTTTCACTTTTATTTATTATTTATTTTTATCATTTACATTCATTTTCACTTTTATTTATTATTTATTTTTATCATTTACATTTATTTTTACTTTTATTTATTATTTATTTTTATCATTTACATTTATTTTCACTTTTATTTTTATTTTTTATTTTTATTATTTACATTTATTTTTTTTTCCTTTATCGATTCGTGCAACATGTATTTTCATTGTGTAATATTTTATCATATATTTTATAATATAATATAGTGTTTCCATTCACTATTATTCTCACCTGTTCAGCATCATTGTTGTTATTGATAGAATTCGATTTCTTTAAATGTAATAACTTCTAAACTCATTGAAATGGAATTTAACTCAGTATTTTCATATGGAAAAATGTATATTATTGTGATACACAGAACTGAATTACTGCGACTCCTATTATTCATATTGCCCCTTTATTCATTGAGATATTTTCTTCTTTATGTTTCTTAAATTGGTTTTCTTTAATATTTTTGGATCTACCCAAACCCTGGTGGATACATTACCTGGAATGTCAGTGCAGTAGATTTTCTATATTTAAGGTCTTAGATCTGCTTTTTAATTAATAGGACATTGTCTCCTTTATATATGGAGCCATATTGTATTCCTTCTAGCTAGGATGTTTCTTTTGAAAGTATACTACACAAACACACACACACAAACATACACACGCACACACATACACACACACATATATACACACACACACACATACATACACACACACACACAAACATACACACACACAAACATACACACACACACACACACAAACATACATACACACACAAACATACATACACACACACAAACATACATACACACACACACACACACACACACACATATACACACACACACACAAACATACACACACACATACATACACACATACACACATACACACA
>WWET01011145.1:0-16210 GCA_011038615.1 Limnodynastes dumerilii
GGCATTGGGGACCTGCATGATTCTCTTGACTCCTTGGGCAGTGATATAATGGTAGATGAGGTCAGGGTGGCCATAGACCCCTTGTCTATGAAGCGGGCCCCGGGACCGTATGGTCTTACATCCGGGTTTTTTTAAATCTTAGACATCCTGGCCCCTCGCCTCATGGAGGTGTTTAATGAAAGCCTAGGCGAGGGTTTGCTCCCTCCCTCCATGAGGACATCTGCCCTTGTATTGTTGTGTAAGGGGAAAGACCCACCCAGAATTGAGAATTGGCGCCCCATCGCTCTTCTCAATGTGGATCACAAGATTCTGGCAAAAGTACTTTTTAACAGACTTCTGGCCGTTACAGAGCTGTTACTGTCCCCTTCTCAGCACTGCACCGTGAAGAGTCGCAGCACCTTTAGTGCTGTCCTAGGCATCCGGGAGGCTGGATCAGTCTAAGGCTTTTGATCGGGTAAATCACAAGTAAATTATAAGTACCTCTGGGCCCTCCTTGGTCTTCCAGAGCGGGTGGACTTTTGGATTGAGGTGATTTATAGAATGGCGGAGAGCTTCCCTCTTGTTAATGGTTGGGTAGGTCCCACCTTCACGGCTGAATTCGGGAGTCAGGCAAGGGTGTCCCCTGAGTCCCCTCTTATATGTGTTCACCATAGATCCCTTCGTGAGAAGGGTTGAAGACAGCACTTTGAGGGGGGTACACCTGAGCCCGAAGATACCTTTGAAGGTGGTGGCCTACGCGGATGATGTTACCCTCTTCCTGTCTAATGTGGCAGAGGCGAGACAGGTGGCAGATATCATCCGCACATACTCTGAAGCTTCCTGCTCCATTGTCAACCAGGAGAAGAGTGAAGTTTTCTGGATGGGGAGGAGGGCGATCAGTTTGCCCTTCCTGATGCATTCCCCCAGGCCAGCACCGAGATAAAAGTGTTAGGTATTAAATTAGGCCAGGGTGTGCTCTTCAATATTGGGAAGAAAGGCTGAGAGAAGTTTCCGCTAAGGTTGAGAGATGGCAGCTGTCTCTTTGGGAAAGCGTAGACCTGAACAACACTTACCTGCTTCCAGTCTTTTTGTACGTTAGCTATGTGTACATTTTGCCAGAATCTTTATGGGGTAAGGTTAGTGCCATTTTCTTCCAGATGCTCTGGGGGAATAAGCTGAACCTTGTCAAGAGGGTTGTGACCTACAGACCAAGGAGGGAAGGAGGCCTGGAGATGGTAAACCCAGTGTCCTCCTTTATAACCACTTTTCTTTCACTTCACCTAAAAAGCCTCTACTTGGAGGCTCCTCCTCGGTGGGTAGAGGGTTTTCGTGCATGGGTTTGTCCCTTCCTCAAGGACTGGATGAGCGGAGGGCGGTTAAAAGCTTTAGAGTGTCATATGGGTACCTTCCAGCCTACGTCTCTCTGAGTTTGAGGGTGACCAGGAGATGGCATCTGGAAGCGAGAGAGGTTCAAAGCTCCTCTAGAAGGGAGATGGAGAGGAGAGTTTTGCGGTCTCACTTCTGGGAGCCCCTGTCACTGAAGGAATGTCTGGGCGATGTCTGCTCGGAGGGTATAGCCCTGGTCACTGATCAGAGGATACCCCCAAAGCTGAGGGTCATTGCCTGGCTCTCCTTCCATGGGAAGCTTTATGTTAGGGGGAACTTGAAGTACAGGGGTGCCGATGAACGTGGCTGCCCACGTGAGGAGTGTCCAGGGAAGGTGGAGACGATGGATCATTTCTTGCTGCAGTGTCCCTTTAACATAGAAGTTTATCGTAGAGTTTTGCATGCCTTAGGTCTCCCGTGCCTTTAGTTAGTTACCCTGAGTGTGTTTATGGGGCACACAAGAGGTGGAGGAAGTTTGATTCAGTCACTCTTTTCTTAGTTAGCGTAGTTGTTAGATATTACACGTGGAATACACAGTGCCAGGTATCCATTCTACAAAAGGTCCTCCCTGTCGAGGTGGTTGTGGGCGATATCTTGCACGAGGGGGGTAAAATTCGGGAAATAGAGAAATGGAGGATGGATGCCGTCGAGTGGGCCAGGCTCTGGCGTCACCTGAAACCCCCTTAGTGGGTGGCTGAAGTCGGATGTTGATCCATCTGTGGCCTATTCTTTTCTTTCCACTCTCCTTTAGATTTTGCTGCAAAGTTAAGTGAAGTTGTGGACTGTTCTCTATGAGAAAATGATCTTGCCTTCTGTGAAGTGTTCCTTTTGTGTTTAACTGCATGGAGATTATGCTATATTTCTGCTTTTGTATTGTTCAGTGTATGTTGCAAGTTTTTCAATAAAAACATTACCAGATATAGGAGGGAGAGGGGGGTATGATAGAAGGGATATAGTCAGGTACAGGAGGGAGTGGGGATATGATAGAAGTATATAATCAGGTACAGGAGGGAGAGGTGGATATGATAGAAGATATATAACCATGTACAGGAGGGAGAGGGGATATGATAGAAGGGTATAACCAGGTACAGGAGGGAGAGGGGAATATGATAGAAGGGATATAACCAGGTACAGGAGGGGGGGGGATGTCATAGAAGGGAATATAACCAGATACAGGAGGGAGAGGGGGATATGATAGAAGGGAATATAACCAGATACAGGAGGGAGAGGGGGATATGATAGAAGGGATATAACCAGGTACAGGAGGGAGAGGGGGATATGATAGAAGGGATATATACAGGTACAGGAGGGAGAGGGGGATATGATAGAAGGGATATAACCAGGTACAGGAGGGAGAGGGGGATATGATAGAAGGGATATATACAGGTACAGGAGGGAGAGGGGGATATGATAGAAGGGATATAACCAGGTACAGGAGGGAGAGGGGGATATGATAGAAGGGATATATACAGGTACAGGAGGGAGAGGGGGATATGATAGAAGGGATATAACCAGGTACAGGAGGGAGAGGGGGATATGATAGAAGGGATATATACAGGTACAGGAGGGAGAGGGGGATATGATAGAAGGGATATAACCAGGTACAGGAGGGAGAGGGGGATATGATAGAAGGGATATATACAGGTACAGGAGGGAGAGGGGGATATGATAGAAGGGATATAACCAGGTACAGGAGGGAGAGGGGGATATGATAGAAGGGATATATACAGGTACAGGAGGGAGAGGGGGATATGATAGAAGGGATATAACCAGGTACAGGAGGGAGAGGGGGATATGATAGAAGGGATATATACAGGTACAGGAGGGAGAGGGGGATATGATAGAAGGGATATAACCAGGTACAGGAGGGAGAGGGGGATATGATAGAAGGGATATATACAGGTACAGGAGGGAGAGGGGGATATGATAGAAGGGATATAACCAGGTACAGGAGGGAGAGGGGGATATGATAGAAGGGATATATACAGGTACAGGAGGGAGAGGGGGATATGATAGAAGGGATATAACCAGGTACAGGAGGGAGAGGGGGATATGATAGAAGGGATATATACAGGTACAGGAGGGAGAGGGGGATATGATAGAAGGGATATAACCAGGTACAGGAGGGAGAGGGGGATATGATAGAAGGGATATATACAGGTACAGGAGGGAGAGGGGGATATGATAGAAGGGATATAACCAGGTACAGGAGGGAGAGGGGGATATGATAGAAGGGATATATACAGGTACAGGAGGGAGAGGGGGATATGATAGAAGGGATATAACCAGGTACAGGAGGGAGAGGGGGATATGATAGAAGGGATATATACAGGTACAGGAGGGAGAGGGGGATATGATAGAAGGGATATAACCAGGTACAGGAGGGAGAGGGGGATATGATAGAAGGGATATATACAGGTACAGGAGGGAGAGGGGGATATGATAGAAGGGATATAACCAGGTACAGGAGGGAGAGGGGGATATGATAGAAGGGATATATACAGGTACAGGAGGGAGAGGGGGATATGATAGAAGGGATATAACCAGGTACAGGAGGGAGAGGGGGATATGATAGAAGGGATATATACAGGTACAGGAGGGAGAGGGGGATATGATAGAAGGGATATAACCAGGTACAGGAGGGAGAGGGGGATATGATAGAAGGGATATATACAGGTACAGGAGGGAGAGGGGGATATGATAGAAGGGATATAACCAGGTACAGGAGGGAGAGGGGGATATGATAGAAGGGATATATACAGGTACAGGAGGGAGAGGGGGATATGATAGAAGGGATATAACCAGGTACAGGAGGGAGAGGGGGATATGATAGAAGGGATATATACAGGTACAGGAGGGAGAGGGGGATATGATAGAAGGGATATAACCAGGTACAGGAGGGAGAGGGGGATATGATAGAAGGGATATATACAGGTACAGGAGGGAGAGGGGGATATGATAGAAGGGATATAACCAGGTACAGGAGGGAGAGGGGGATATGATAGAAGGGATATATACAGGTACAGGAGGGAGAGGGGGATATGATAGAAGGGATATAACCAGGTACAGGAGGGAGAGGGGGATATGATAGAAGGGATATATACAGGTACAGGAGGGAGAGGGGGATATGATAGAAGGGATATAACCAGGTACAGGAGGGAGAGGGGGATATGATAGAAGGGATATATACAGGTACAGGAGGGAGAGGGGGATATGATAGAAGGGATATAACCAGGTACAGGAGGGAGAGGGGGATATGATAGAAGGGATATATACAGGTACAGGAGGGAGAGGGGGATATGATAGAAGGGATATAACCAGGTACAGGAGGGAGAGGGGGATATGATAGAAGGGATATATACAGGTACAGGAGGGAGAGGGGGATATGATAGAAGGGATATAACCAGGTACAGGAGGGAGAGGGGGATATGATAGAAGGGATATATACAGGTACAGGAGGGAGAGGGGGATATGATAGAAGGGATATAACCAGGTACAGGAGGGAGAGGGGGATATGATAGAAGGGATATATACAGGTACAGGAGGGAGAGGGGGATATGATAGAAGGGATATAACCAGGTACAGGAGGGAGAGGGGGATATGATAGAAGGGATATATACAGGTACAGGAGGGAGAGGGGGATATGATAGAAGGGATATAACCAGGTACAGGAGGGAGAGGGGGATATGATAGAAGGGATATATACAGGTACAGGAGGGAGAGGGGGATATGATAGAAGGGATATAACCAGGTACAGGAGGGAGAGGGGGATATGATAGAAGGGATATATACAGGTACAGGAGGGAGAGGGGGATATGATAGAAGGGATATAACCAGGTACAGGAGGGAGAGGGGGATATGATAGAAGGGATATATACAGGTACAGGAGGGAGAGGGGGATATGATAGAAGGGATATAACCAGGTACAGGAGGGAGAGGGGGATATGATAGAAGGGATATATACAGGTACAGGAGGGAGAGGGGGATATGATAGAAGGGATATAACCAGGTACAGGAGGGAGAGGGGGATATGATAGAAGGGATATATACAGGTACAGGAGGGAGAGGGGGATATGATAGAAGGGATATAACCAGGTACAGGAGGGAGAGGGGGATATGATAGAACGGGGGGGCGTGGCTTGGTCCGGGATGGAATAGGACGTGTGGCTCCTCGGCTCCTGCAAATCCTGGCCTAATATCCTGACTTTTGGGGGTCCCTGCGGCATAAATCCTGGCCTGGTCATCTCTATTGCCCTGGTGATTCTGCCCTGAGTCTGCTGGAGGTGCCACGAGGTTCGGAAGTGCTCCGGCGGTGAAACGGGGAGCGGGCCCTGTCGGCAATGCGGCGCGGGGAGAGGCAGCTCCATCCGTGGACGGGAGCTGGGCGGTGTGCCCTTTGGGGCCTGGGGGAGGCCTTGTTAGACCGCAGGCTGACAGAGAGGTGAGGAGAGGCTCCCTGGGAGCTGCCTGATTCCCGCTTTGGCGCCAAACGGAGGAGACTGACGGCCGCCATTTTGAGACATCGTGAACCAGGGCTGGGGGTGAGCCACGGAAACTGAGGGCGCCTTGTGATATGGAGGGCTGATATCCACTATATCACCAACGAATGGGGTGCTCTTTGGAGGCCTGATCTCCTGCATCACAGCCATCCCTTGCCTGTTAAGGTGAATGGTGGAGCTGCTGCTTTACCCTGTACAGCAGTTTGCTGCCTCTTGCACATTATGAAACAGCTTATGCAGCCTTTCTACTCCTGGTACTTGTCTACTGCTCTATACTACTCTTCAGCTCCTGCAGAAGTATTTGTGATTATCCTTACAAACAATGGCACACTGAAGAACTTGTGAATATCCCTATACAGAGTGCACATTGAAGATTCTGTAGACACCCCTATACAAGGTACAGATAGTTGGACTTTTGAATATCTATATATAAAATACACACTGAAGGACTTGTGAATATCCCTATACAGAAGAGTGCATATAGGCAGACTTGTGAGTATCTCTACCTGGAGTGTATACAGAAGGACATTCTGAATGTTTCTAAATAGAGTGCTCCTCGAGGGACTTGAGAATATCCCCACACTGTCTGCCCTGTTGTAACGGGTGGTGCGCCAGCGCCCTGTGAAATTCAAACAGAACCTAGGCCCGCCCCCACCCCTGAGGTTCCTACCCGATCCTGAAGAACCGCCAGAGAAGACGCGCTGTTCCTCCCCCGGTCCCAGGCGTGACGATTCCTAATGCTGTAAAGAAAGCACAACCATTAGTACAACATCAACACCCGAAAATACCTGCGGGAGAGAACGGGGAAATTAGTACACGGTGAGGTAATCGTCATCACCGGCCAGGGCCTCAGGCACCTCTTTTTGCCAATGTCTGGCGAGTGGGACGAAACCTTTCCCACGCCTTCCGGCTCCGTCTCCGCACCCGTGGAAGGAGGGGGGAACAAACACCACACAGTGTACAGGTCTTGATACTCACCACCTTGATGCGTGCTCTCATTGCCACACACCTACCAGAGACAACTTACCTCCAAGTACCGCAACCTGTCCTCTGTCACGTGTTCTCCTGATGCTACCCTAGCCAGGGCCTGGCACCCTCTCACCACTATCGGAGCCTATCGCCCCCTGCGGCCTAAACAGGGCCTATCGCCCTCTAATCCGGAGTCCTAGTAGCCTAACATGGGCCTAGCACCCAACACTAGTAACAGGGCCTAATACCCTTTAATCAAACAGGCCTAACACAGGCCTAGCGCCCGTCCCTAACCAGGGCCTAACGCCCGCTAACAAACAAAAGGCCTAGCGCCCTTATCTAACCAAGGGTCTAGTACCCTTTTACTATAAATACCTATAGGGCCTAATGCCCTGTACTACAGGGGTCTAGCACCCCTCTAACTAATAGGGCCTAGCGCCCTATAACACTATTGGGCCTAGTGCCCTCAGATGGGGTTCCTCGCCCCTGTGCCCGTAGAGGGGGGGTTCTCTGGCTTCAGTCCATGTCTGGACTGGGCCGTACCATTGGTAGAAGTGTGGGCAGACAATAAGGCTTTCCCAGCTGGGGGCCACTGTAAGCTCGTTGCCCACGGGGTTACAAGATGTTAATGGGAAGGGAGGAACAAGGGCAAGTGGCAATAGCCACTTACTCATCCGCGCAGGATGGAAGACAGTGGAGGCAAAGTGGAGCTCTTTTGCACTGCTCTTCACTGCCTCCCTTGCTGTCTTCCTGCGCCGCTGCTTCCAATTCTTCAGAATCTTCTTCTCTATCTTCAGCCGCTTCTGGCCCTTTTCCTCCTCACCGCAGCGCTCCAATCCAGCTTCCCTCTTCAGCCTCTTCCGGTCACTGCTCGCGCCTTTCTGCCCATGCGGTGGATTTTCAATCCAACCGCAGGGGCTGATGGGATAGGTGACGTGGTGAGCCATGATTGGCACCGCAATGCAACCTGGGCGCCGCAGGGGCGTCTGGGTGCAGTGCTGCTGTGAGCCCTGCAAGACTCACCGCACTGCCCTCTTCCAAGATGGCCACGCCATGTGACCGGCTGGCAGCCAATCAGGATTGATTGGCCCCCAGACGCTGCCGTCCCCCACCGCACTACTCACACAGTTACTCTGCACTGGCCTCTTGAGTGTTGTATCCTGTTGGCAGCTCTGGCACATAGTACTTTGCTCTGCTGGCTACCCTGCAACCTAATCTCGGGTTGCTCCAGGAGGACTTGTGAACTTCTCTAGAGGCAAAGGCCTGTAAATCTCCCGTATCTACTATCTGCTCCTCTCCGCTTCTAGTTATCCTGGACTTTAACCTGCAAATATATGTATGTATATGTGTGTGTGTGTATATGTATGTATATGTGTGTGTGTGTATATGTATGTATATGTGTGTGTGCATGGACCGTATGCAGGTCTTGTATGAACCGTATGCAGGTCTTAAAGACCACATATATACAATCTACGTTCTCTGTCGTTATTGGACCTCCATTATAGTATTATCTGCCCCTTATTATAATGATGTATTATTATATATTAGATCAGTATATGATATTATATTCTTATAATAAATACTATATTACTTGTGAACTCAGAAGGCCTGATTCTATTTCCGCAATGTGCAGTACCATCGTGCCTAATTTTTTATCACTCACATTGCGTAAAACGTAAAAAAACCAAATAAAAAAAATATGTACAAACATATGTCACTTACCCGGGCCAGTATTTTTCTTTTTCTGGATTAAACCACTGAGACTTTCCAAGGTTTGGTTCTGCTGACCAGCATCTGCTTCCAGAAGCTTCTTTTTTAGCTACAACATGACAAATGATTTATTAAATATATTTATGCCAAAGCCTCTAGAGGTTATGTTTATTTGACAACATCCTCCTGCAGTGCTGTTCTATATATAAGCTGTGGACATTAACACCAGTGCAGAAGACTGGAATCCCAACAGTCCTGCTGCCAGTGATCGATGGGGACCAGAAAGATCAAAGCACTTGCTGTGCACTCGCTGAATCTCACAACTCAGCTCCATTCAGGAACACTGGTGCAATGATCTGTGCTGCACATCAGAGAGCCGTTATCCCCATATATTATACAGCACTTGTCAGCCAAGATAATGACATAGGAGTAGATCCAGAACTCCGCTTGCAATACGCTTACTCGCGTGGCGTATTTATGCGTGTGTGCGTATTTTGTCCGAGATCCGCTTTCCAAACCCTACCTTAACTTTTGCCCACGTAACCTATGTTATCCGCTCACGTACGTATGGGCAACAAGTATTTACACAGCTAAGCATGCCCATACTGTACACTTTAAATACAAACCCCCGCCTACATAACGTATTTCAGACGTATTTTTGACTCACGTAAAATTGGCACGCCCACACATAAGGATTTACGTGACACATACGTGAATGGTCCATACGTTCACATTTACGCTACGTTACCGAGCGTATTTTCTATGGTGCGAATGCGCAGTACTTACCAAAATGTGATTTTACGTTTCCGCCACGCATAAATTCGCTCACAAGCGTTGTTCTGGATCTGGCCCATATTACACAATGAGGAAAACGTTAAAAGAAAAAGTGAAAATTGTGTTACACAAACCTTCTGATATTTCCGGTATATTATCAAACCAACACCAGCAACACCTACAACCACAAATACAACTGCAGTCACACCCAGAAGCACTCTAGTAATCCGGGGGGGAATCTCCACCTGGAAAAAGAGATTGAGGAACATAAGAATTTATTAACATCGACCAAGATAAGAAATTCTTATAATGCAACAGAGACTGAGCGGCTTCACAGTGCAGTGTATGGAGAGGTCACAGGGGAAGATAATAAGAATATAAGTAACCCTCAGCTCTAACTCCTGACACCCCACAGAATCCACCCATCTGTCCAACTAATCATCACCCCCCACACACAGCGATTACTATCTCCAGATCACAGTCACTGATCCCCCCTTATGTGTATATACAGGGCAGCGGATCCCATATTATACACAGCGATTACTATCTCCAGATCACAGTCACTGATCACCCCTTGTGTGTATAGAGACCAGGGCAGCAGATCCCATACTATATACAGGGTTTAGTAATAATAGTTACCTGATTGGAATGCATTCCTGACTAATCAGACATTACACGTCTCACAGAGGAGCTGGATTATTATCACTTCTCACATCTACAGACGCTCTGACACACTCATACAATGTACAATGTCTCCATACTGATATGGACTCCATACATGATGGATGGGAAGGATTTGCAGCACTGGCTATAGAGATCTCAGGCTGAATTTCAAAATGCAGGCTGCATTGATTGAGGAAACCCCTACACATCTTGGGGTTCCCATTGAACTTGACAGGCGTTGGCAAGGATAACCTGGGCCCACTGATGGGAGGAATAGCTGGCAACGGAGGCGAAGGTGCTTGAGAAGTCATGACGATTTGAAGATTTCCCATTTGGCTAGCTAACTCATGAAGGCAATTCATATTTTGACCCAAATTAGCTTCCTGTCGTTGAATTCTTTCTGCCATGCTTTGGGCAGATGTGGTCCCTTGGGGTCCCTCGGGCCAGAACAAACTATTATGAACTGACTTGGAAGGGCATACGTTCTGGGTTCCCAGGGACATAATAGTGGTTCTGCAGGGTAGAGGAAGCTTGGAGACTTTATGTAGGACTTGCTCATGAATCAGTGGGCAAAGGGTAAACAAGGCAGGCTTGACTTACTGGACAAGGAAAGGCTTGGCTGGACTGGGCAAGGAAGGCTTGGCTGGACTGGGCAAGAAAGGCTAGGCTTGGCTGCACTGAAATTGAATGAGGCAAGCTTGACTGAACTGGACATTACCAGGATTGGAATGGACCTGACTTGACTTGGCCAGGAAGAGATAAGAACTGGAAAAAGACTTGACTTCACCAGGATTGGACCAGAAATAGAACTGAAGCAAGACTTGATCTGACCTGGACTGGACCAGGAATGGATTGGAGCAAGACTTGACTTGACATGGACTGGACTGGAGCAAGGCTTGACTTGACCTGGACTGGAGTAAGACTTGGGAAAGACTTAGCCATACCTGAACTGAACTAGTAATAGACATGAACTGGAACAAGACTTGACTTGACCTGGACTATACGAGGAGACATGAACTGGAACAGGACTTGGCCAGGAGACATGAATTGGAAAAGGACTTGACTTGACCTTGGCTGGTTCAGGAATAACAATCTGCAGACAGCAGAGGTCAGAAGCTGAAATAGTCTGCAGACATTTCACTGCTGACTGATATAATCAGACTGAGTAATGCTGGCTGGTTTTGCAGGCTAATTGCTGCAAGTTGAGTAGCAGGGTGCAGACAGAGATCTCCCAGTGAGTAAACAGGAATCAGAAACCTTGAATGACTAAGTTGTTCTGGCACTGTGGATATAGTGCTCTGGGTTTATATAGGGCACCCTGACTCTGGATTGCATAGTCAGATCATGTGCTACTCCTGGCTTGATACTGGTTGGCTGCTACAGATCATGCGCACTGATCCAAGATGGCGGTGTCCATACACTGGAGGACAACAGTGTTTACTGCCAGCAACATACAGGGAAACGTGGTGGACATCAGATATGAAGCTGCCACTAATGAGAGTGGAGTTCCCTGGAGGCAGAGAGCGGGCAGGCTGGCATTTTGTGACACTATGAAAACTAGGAACTGCAGCTGCCTCCTTTGAAGAACTGAAAGTGACCTCCATCATGGGAAAGGCATGTGTGATGACATAAGGAGCCAGTAGCGCTGGGTGGATACAAATCAAGTTTTCCCAGAAGAGGGACATTTATATGATACTGTATTCCAGAGGTTGCTTGGTAGATGATGTTGAGTAGTATAAGGCCGGTGATGGTCCAGGGAAGCTGTAGAGAGACGTTATGGAACTGGGACGTTAAATGCATGGTGGCATTTCCACTAATCATAAGCTTATGCTTCTCCTTTCTTACTTTATAGGCAATTTTATGCCAGCGGTTTGCGTACCGAGGTCTGGATCTACCCCATTATTTGAGGTTTGGACAGAAAGTAGTTTCTTGAGCATTGATTTTAATTTCACTCTCTATTTTTCCCATTCACACTTTTTATATTTTTTTTGCCTTTTTAAGATTAAATTCATTAATTTTAAACATAAACACAATGATGTCTGTGGGATTAAGGTGGAGATGAGTGCACGCAATGGATCCCAATTTGTCTCCTTTTTAAAATGGTGTCTCTTTGGGACCCTAGTAGCAGCCAGGGTTAGGGATTGGGAATAAAATGTCTATTTGTTTGAACCCTGCTCTCCCCCACCCATCTCTTTAAGTTGGTGCGGGTGTTTAGTTTGTCAATACAAATTAATGTAATCATTAGGCCAGATACAGAGCTACATTTCCATTACGTTTCCTAACGTATTTACTATGCGCTCCCTTCAGTCGTTCGTACTTTTGCCTTGTTACACGGCACGCCCTTTCGTACATAGTTATGATGATGATACGTGTCTGGCCTTTACGCTTTGAGTTACGTGGCGTAACATCTGCCACGTGCATGCACAGTACATGCAAAATAGCGTTTTTATGTCTCCGGTTACCGTGCTTAGTTCTGGATCTACCCAGTGCTCGAAGTGGAAATTTAGAAGTGGGGGAATGGAAATTTCAGCACCAGATGTGTCTTGAGTTTGGCAAAGTAAACAGGTCAACAATGAGTAATCACATAGTGTACATGTCATGTGGGTCATGATTTCTACACTGAACGCTTCATGTTTAATTAAATGATCTGGTTACTGCTGATAGCTCCCCATCGGGCCGTTTCTAGAGGCAGTCGAGTCCAACCAACTTTATTGCCCCCCGTTTGTGTGTCCAACCAGCCTTATTGTCCCTTCCATCTTTGTGGCCAGCCAGTCTTATTGTCCCCTCTTTGTCCAGCCAGTCTCATAGCCCCCTCTTTGTGAGTGTCCACCCAGCCTTAATGCCCCTCCTTCTGTGTCCAGCCAGCTTTAGTGACCCCCCTCTTTACTTGTGTCCAGTCACCCTTATTGTCCCCTCCTTCTGTTTGTTTGTCCAACCAACCAGCATTATTGCCCCTCCTTTTTGTTTACCCAGCCAGTATTATTGCTCCATCCTTCTATGTCAACCCAGCCTTATTGACCCCTCTTTATTTGTGTCCAGTCAGAGTTATTGTCCCTTCTTTGTTTGTCCAAAAAGTCTTATTGCCCTCTATGGTCAACCAGTGTTATAGCCCCTCTTTATGAGTGACCACCCAGCCTTATTGCCCCTCCTGCACTATTATATATTGTTTATTTTTCATTTTTATATACAAGATTGTTATATCGCTTTTCAGAATTTAGATAATATTTATTATCATCAGTGTTACATCTATGTATGATAATTGTATCCGATGGATGTGCAGAATATTTTAGGATCGTGAGAGTGGCACGTTATTTATAATGTGTACATTTAGTTTTAGCGACATGGCTTTTTGGACTTATTTAGTACTATTGGTATTTTTGATGCCTAAATATCTGGGGTGTTTATATAACTTTGTTGACTTATTGGCCTCTGTTACTTTAAATACTTATACAGGCCATAGATTTAGCCTATGGTAGGATTTAATTCATTTATTCATGCTGTGTAATATCCTGTATATATGCTGTGTATTATATTAGTCCTGTTTGTATTGACTGTGAATATGATATTCTCTCCAGGACATTACATGATATCCATACTTTAGCATATATGATATCATTTTGTATTGGCTACTTTGTGCATCATGATTTCTTATATTACCCGTTGCTTTTATTTTATTTACTTTGATATATCTGTATCCACTCTTAGTTGTTATCACTTTATTATTGCTGTTCCATCGGTATTTAATTAATTGATTTATTTATATTATTTTCTTCTAGGCTCTGAGTATTTCTTGTATTGTTGTTCAATGCATTTAAGTGTCTGATTACTATGTTTTCTCTTTGATTTTATGTGCAGGTGTGCGTGCCACGACTGATTGATTCTATTTTGGACTGGCCCCTATAAAAGGACTTACTTACCTTCTGGCTGCACACCTTCCCCCCTTGAAAAAAACACAGCAAAACGAGCGTTGGGACTCCGTCGATCACACTGCTCCCGTGTTCACCGGGAGCTGTTTTTTCTGCTGTCCTGTTGTGAGCCTGCTCTTGTGTTTGGTCAGATTAGTGTAGGGATATTTACATGCCCCTGAGCGGGCGAAGTGCAGCTGTGAGGCTGCTAGTCCTCTCTATCTAGGGATAGCCACCGGATCATTAGCTCAGGTTGCCATTACTTGGCTTGCAGGCTTGCATTTCTTTATTTGTATTTAAGGCTGCTGATCTATCTGTGTATTGGCATTTATTGTGATTTACAGCCCTGATCACTGACCATATGTATTTCAGCCTTGTACTGTTTTATTATTTATTTCCAGTTTATATGTATATTTCGCTGGGGGGTGTCTATTTTTATATGTTTGTATATTTGTTTATTTGTATGAATAAATGTCAATTTTTTACTCTTTTGCAGTAATCAGACTCTAGGGGTCATTTTCTATTTATAGGGTGTGCACCTTAAAAATTTGCCTCTTTCTTTCCTTCTATGTGGAAAATTTGTGTATGAGTCTTAGGGTTAGGCTGCGGGGAGGGGAGTCTTAGGGTTAGGCTGCGGGGATGGGAGTCTTAGGTTTAGGCTGCAGGGAGGGTAGTCTTAGGGATAGGCTGCGGGAAGGAGAGTCTTAGGTTTAGGCTGCAGGGAAGGGAGTCTTAGGGTTCGGCTGCAGGGAGGGTAGCTTAAGGGTTAGGCTGCGGGGAGGGGAATCTTAGGGTTAGGTGGCAGGGAAGGGAGTCTTAGGGATAGGCTGTGGGAAGGGTAGTCTTAGTGTTGGGCTGCAGGGAGGGTAGTCTTAGGGTTAGGCTGCGAGGAGCGGTCCTTTCAAAATAACTCTCAGCAGAGACCCACATCTGCTGCAAAATATGCCTGCTCACAAAGGTGGCGCGATGAAGCAAGAGGAAGAGGAATTGCTGCTCTGAAGATAGTGAAACAGCACATACTGAATATTTTTTCTGACATTGTGACATTGTTAATTGCAAAAATTAGTTCCCAGAAACCCAATGACACGATGCAATGCCGTCTCAGAAATTCTGCAGCCTCGTTGTACAATACTCACTGGAAAGACTTTTGTTACATGCACCCACTCCAGGCTGCGGAGTCTGACCATGGGTCTGGTGTTCATTGGAGCCCCTGAGGGTGGGGACAGGCTTGGCTGTAGACCCACAGCAGGTAACAAAGGAATAGATACAGCTGTAGACCCAGGTAACAAAGGAATAGATACATGGATGTCACACTAATCACATGAAAGATGCAATTGTAGCAGACAGAAAGCAAAGGAACTCAGACCATCCCACAAGAGAGTCCCAGAGTCAGCAACACAACACAAAGGATAGATGGCAGAGACAACCAGCATACAGCACCCCAAAGGAGGAACGGGGAGCCTGGATAAAGGAAGCCCTAGCAAGAGACTTACCAAAGAACCCTCAGATAAAGCACCAGAGGCCTAGGCAGAGAGCGCCCAGAGAAGGGACAACAAAGGCTAGAGAGAATAATGACAGCAGACAAGAGACAGTGGAATAAACACAATACAAAGAAAGATGGAAACAGCGAGTAACACTAATAACAATGAGTTACCATATAAACAACTTGCTGAGATGATATATCTGAATAAACGTTTTTCCTCCTGGATAAAAGGGACGAGTCTATATGGGGCCCTGTATCTTTAATGGTGTAATACACCCTTGTCCTCAAAAGTCAGGGACTAATCACTATAGATGGTATAGTATCGGTAATAGATAGGGTCCTGATCGCTTTAAGTGAAACAAACCCCGCCAAATGTGAACCACCGAACTGAGGGCTGCTTCCCACTACCTACGCGTTTCGACAGTTACGTATTTCTCAAGGTAAGTGGGGAAGCGGTGGAGGTGGGAATTTATATACCGGTAGTGTCCATGATGATTAATTAGGCTCCTCCTACTCACAAACAAACATATAGCCAATACAAGCTATATTAATCAATCAACCATCTACTCATTTCTTATGTGAAACAAGATCCCCTATCCATACCGGGAGGGATAAATCTCTCAACCAACTGATTCTGATATAAGTAAAAACGTTCATCCAACTAATTCAACCCACTCGTTCCCATCGGAGTAAAAATGTTCATCTAACCATTCAGGCAATATGCTAAGCTTGGATCTGAAGTTAAGACCAAGGAACGTCTTGCAACCTATTGTCGGGTTCAACATTCCATTCCAAATTAGCACTTTTCCCGGAAAACACTATACCAACTCATTATATACATA
>WWET01011148.1:0-14308 GCA_011038615.1 Limnodynastes dumerilii
ATCTCCTCAGTCCTGGTAGTGACACTGCTGTGGGCAGTATACAGACACGCTGCTCTCACCCCAGTTCCTTAAATACTCTGGGAATTTCCTCCTCAAACTTAGAGTCCGGGATTTCGTAGTTCGGGCAGACGAAGCTGTAGATGAAGGCGAATATCTTCAGGAAGTCCTTGGTGGAGGGGCCCTGTAAGGACTTGACGGTCAGCGTCTGGGAGTAGCCATTGTCGTTCAGAAACTGCAAGACACAATCAGAGAGGACGATCGGTCAGACCTCCACCGCGTAACCACCCCAGAACGCAACAGCGACGCAGCGGCCGGGACGCACCTCACACAGCTGCCGGATGCACTGCTGGATAAAGGATTTGTCGTGTAGAGGTCTGGGGTCTTTTATCTTCTCAGAGCCCCCAAAAACTCCATACTGACTGTTCCTGGTCCCACTGGCTCTGGTGGAGGAAATGGTGAGACAGGGTCACATCCAACACAGTCCCCAAATGTCACCTTCTACACAACCTATGGAAGCACCATAGAAAAACAGATCATAGGAAGATACTAACGGTGGCTGAGAGTGCAGCCTATCCAGTCACTAGGAGCCAGTGACATCACTGAGAGTGCAGGCTATCCAGTCACTAGGACCCAGTGACATCACTGAGAACGCAGCCTATCCAGTCACTAAGAGCCAGTGACATCACTGAGAATGCAGCCTATCCAGTCACTAGAGCCAGTGACATCACAGAGTGCAGCTTATCCAGTCACATCACTGAGAATGCAGCCTATCCAGTCACTAGGGGCCAGTGAGATTGCTATGAATGCAGCCTATCCAGTCACTAGGGGCCAGTGAGATTGCTATGAATGCAGCCTATCCGGTCACTAGGGGCCAGTGAGATTGCTATGAATGCAGCCTATCCGGTCACTACGAGCCAGTGACATCACTGAGAATGCAGCCTATCCGGTCACTAGGGGCCAGTGAGATTGCTATGAATGCAGCCTATCCGGTCACTAGGGGCCAGTGAGATTGCTATGAATGCAGCCTATCCGGTCACTAGGGGCCAGTGAGATTGCTATGAATGCAGCCTATCCGGTCACTAGGGGCCAGTGAGATTGCTATGAATGCAGCCTATCCGGTCACTAGGGGCCAGTGAGATTGCTATGAATGCAGCCTATCCGGTCACTAGGGGCCAGTGAGATTGCTATGAATGCAGCCTATCCGGTCACTAGGGGCCAGTGAGATTGCTATGAATGCAGCCTATCCGGTCACTAGGGGCCAGTGAGATTGCTATGAATGCAGCCTATCCGGTCACTAGGGGCCAGTGAGATTGCTATGAATGCAGCCTATCCGGTCACTAGGGGCCAGTGAGATTGCTATGAATGCAGCCTATCCGGTCACTAGGGGCCAGTGAGATTGCTATGAATGCAGCCTATCCGGTCACTAGGGGCCAGTGAGATTGCTATGAATGCAGCCTATCCGGTCACTAGGGGCCAGTGAGATTGCTATGAATGCAGCCTATCCGGTCACTAGGGGCCAGTGAGATTGCTATGAATGCAGCCTATCCGGTCACTAGGGGCCAGTGAGATTGCTATGAATGCAGCCTATCCGGTCACTAGGGGCCAGTGAGATTGCTATGAATGCAGCCGTGCTGGCTGGAAGTAATAATGACAGAGTGCTGGCTGGAAGTAATAATGGCAGAGTGCTGGCTGGAAGTAATAATGGCAGAGTGCTGGCTGGAAGTAATAATGGCAGAGTGCTATATAGTGATCATTGCAGGTTTATTGCCGTAGTCGCAGTGACGTTATTGGAGTCTCAGTCTGGGACAGCGCCAGTGCTGGGACTCCGCGCTTCAGGCCATACGCTTGTTTCTCCTGGTCTGTATGAGCGGTTTCCGCTGGTCTGGAGAGCGCAGCTGCTACACTGACAAGCGCCATCTGCGGACGCTCAGCCCCCGACTCTGACATTACATTAGTTACCTCTTGCCAAAGAAGCTGGTCTTCCTCTCCGAGGTGGCGGAGTGCGGCTTGGTCACACTCAGCTTCCCCAGCCCAGGGCGCTCCTTGCTGGAGGGAGTCTAACCTTAACCCCCCCTACCATGCAGCCTAACCTTAACCCCTCCATGCCATGCAGCCTAACCTTAACCCCCCATGCCATGCAGTCTAACCTTAACCCCCCCTACCATGCAGCCTAACCTTAACCCCTCCATGCCATGCAGCCTAACCTTAACCCCCCATGCCATGCAGTCTAACCTTAACCCCCCCTACCATGCAGCCTAACCTTAACCCCTCCATGCCATGCAGCCTAACCTTAACCCCCCATGCCATGCAGTCTAACCTTAACCCCCCCTACCATGCAGCCTAACCTTAACCCCTCCATGCCATGCAGCCTAACCTTAACCCCTCCATGCTCTGCAGCCTAACCTTAACTCTCCATGCAATGCAGCCCCACCCTAACCCTATATATGCCTTACCCTAACTTATTACTAGCCGCAGCCTGTAGCTACTGGGAAAAGATATGGAGAGATAGGTTCCCGTTTCCAATAGCAACTCTCAATTATCAGACCGGCAGCTGCCTCCCTCTGATAACACCACACACCCATATTAGACTCCCCCCCCCCCATAGATCAGTACTCCCCCCCCCCATAGATCAGTCACTGAGAGTGACAGGAAGCTCTGACGCGGGAGGTCACAGGACTTACGTCTGAGGGGTGGTCAGGGCCATTCTGTTGGCATCTTGGACCCGTAACGGGATGGTGGACAGTCTGTTAGTGACGGAACTTCTCCGCATGGCTGCTGCATGGAGACAAAACATCCAGTAAAGCTGCCGTACACTAGAGCGATTATCGGGTGATCGGGCAAATAATCGCTCTCGTGTATGGCACAGATCAATCAACGCACCGGAAACGCTCTGTACGATTATTTATCTTTCAGCATATTTCATTTCAATCACGAGAAAGCTCCGATATCAGCAAGCTGCCCGGCTCCCTATTGTTCAGAGCTGCTGTGACAGTGTGAGGGTACACATTACAGCATAGCGCATAGATATACAGCAGCGGCTATTGCAGGAGTAGTAGAGACAGGGATCGCTGTGTGAAGCGCGGCTTCGGCTGATTCTGATCTGTATTACACCGGCGATGGCAGTGGCGGTATATCTATCTCCAGATGGCTGCAGCACACTGTGATTAGAGTGTCAGCTCCTAGGACCAGCTCTCTCCAGATGGCTGCAGCACACTGTGATTAGAGTGTCAGCTCCTAGGACCAGCTCTCTCCAGATGGCTGCAGCACACTGTGATTAGAGTGTCAGCTCCTAGGACCAGCTCTCTCCAGATGGCTGCAGCACACTGTGATTAGAGTGTCAGCTCCTAGGACCAGCTCTCTCCAGATGGCTGCAGCACACTGTGATTAGAGTGTCAGCTCCTAGGACCAGCTCTCTCCAGATGGCTGCAGCACACTGTGATTAGAGTGTCAGCTCCTAGGACCAGCTCTCTCCAGATGGCTGCAGCACACTGTGATTAGAGTGTCAGCTCCTAGGACCAGCTCTCTCCAGATGGCTGCAGCACACTGTGATTAGAGTGTCAGCTCCTAGGACCAGCTCTCTCCAGATGGCTGCAGCACACTGTGATTAGAGTGTCAGCTCCTAGGACCAGCTCTCTCCAGATGGCTGCAGCACACTGTGATTAGAGTGTCAGCTCCTAGGACCAGCTCTCTCCAGATGGCTGCAGCACACTGTGATTAGAGTGTCAGCTCCTAGGACCAGCTCTCTCCAGATGGCTGCAGCACACTGTGATTAGAGTGTCAGCTCCTAGGACCAGCTCTCTCCAGATGGCTGCAGCACACTGTGATTAGAGTGTCAGCTCCTAGGACCAGCTCTCTCCAGATGGCTGCAGCACACTGTGATTAGAGTGTCAGCTCCTAGGACCAGCTCTCTCCAGATGGCTGCAGCACACTGTGATTAGAGTGTCAGCTCCTAGGACCAGCTCTCTCCAGATGGCTGCAGCACACTGTGATTAGAGTGTCAGCTCCTAGGACCAGCTCTCTCCAGATGGCTGCAGCACACTGTGATTAGAGTGTCAGCTCCTAGGACCAGCTCTCTCCAGATGGCTGCAGCACACTGTGATTAGAGTGTCAGCTCCTAGGACCAGCTCTCTCCAGATGGCTGCAGCACACTGTGATTAGAGTGTCAGCTCCTAGGACCAGCTCTCTCCAGATGGCTGCAGCACACTGTGATTAGAGTGTCAGCTCCTAGGACCAGCTCTCTCCAGATGGCTGCAGCACACTGTGATTAGAGTGTCAGCTCCTAGGACCAGCTCTCTCCAGATGGCTGCAGCACACTGTGATTAGAGTGTCAGCTCCTAGGACCAGCTCTCTCCAGATGGCTGCAGCACACTGTGATTAGAGTGTCAGCTCCTAGGACCAGCTCTCTCCAGATGGCTGCAGCACACTGTGATTAGAGTGTCAGCTCCTAGGACCAGCTCTCCCTAGATGGCTGCAGCACACTGTGATTAGAGTGTCAGCTCCTAGGACCAGCTCTCTCCAGCACACTGTGATTAGAGTGTCAGCTCCTAGGAAGCCCCAGCTCGCTGCAGCACACTGTGATCAGAGTGTCAGCTCTTAGGGCCAGTTCCCCCATAGCCCCGGTTATCACACAGCATCACGGATAAGATACAGTGACGCAGGAGATGGAGTGCGAGCTCCTGGAACAAGACTTCCGGTGTCCCCGGTACTCACCGGCGCTGCTCTGTGCTCGGGATACCGGGAACCTCCCTCCAGCGGTTACTTTCAAACTGAGCGCCGTGCGGGTCACGTGATGCGAAGTGACGTCACCGCCTGAGGTAAAATGGCGCCTTCAGGCTGATCGGCGCCATGTTGGTACTCCCGGAAGTCAGCGGTGACCGGAAGTACAGGAGGAGAGAAGATGGCGGACGAAGACGAGGATCAGACGGTAGGAGGGTGATGTTAATACAATAATAATACAATAATATTACAAAATATGTTTCCCTCCCCCTATGCCAGGTGCTGGGGAGCACCCCCACACACGGGACATGCTGGGACTTGTAGTTCTCCAGCATCTGGGTGGGCACACGCTACCTGTAACCTATGTTTGTGTCTCTCTGATTATTAGCAGTCCTATAAAGGTAAGCAGGGACATCCCCAACATCTGCAGGGGCACAGGCTGTATGCTATAGATGCTTGCTGGTATTAGTAGTTCTCCAGCCGTTGGAGGGGCACAGTCTGTATCCCATATATGCATATTGGTATTTGTAGTTCTCCAGCAGTTGTGGGGGAGGGAGGTACGGGCTGTATGCTATAGATGCATGCTGGTATTTGTAGTTCCCCATCATGGGGGGGGCAGGCTGTTTTGAACCTGTTTGTGTCTCTCTGCTATAGATGAATTCTGGTGTTTGTAGTTCTCCAGCATCTGAGGGGGCACAGGCTGTATGCTATAGATGCATGCTGGTATTTGTAGTTCTCCAGCAGTTGTGGTGGAGGGGGGGGCACAGGCTGTATGCTATAGATGCATGCTGGTATTTGTAGTTCCCCATCGTAGGGGCGGCAGGCTGTTTTGAACCTGTTTGTCTCTCTCTGCTATAGATGCATGCTGGTATTTATAGTTCTCCATTGTAGGGGTTGAGGGCAGGCTGTTTTGAACCTGTTTGTCTCTCTCTCTCTGCTATAGATGAATGCTGGTGTTTGTAGTTCTCCAGCATCTGGGGGGGCACAGGCTGTAGCTATAGATGCATGTTGGTGTTTGTAGTTCTCCAGCATCTGGGGCATAAATATTACTTCCAGGATCACCCCTTATAACCTTTTATAGTTGAATATTTAGTAACTTATGGTCGTTATGGATTTTTTTTTTTTGCCTATTTGCAGCCTCTGCATTGAGATAATGGTGTTTGCGTCCTTAATTCCTGTGTATCATGGTGGTTTCGGTGTGGCTGCCTTTCCATCAGGATCCTGGGCTGTAAATGGCAGTAATAGCTGGGGATCCTGAGCCTGGATAATATAATGGCGTGTAACCTGAGATGTGCCGTCATACACCGGTCTGGGATGTTCTCTTCCATAGCGGCTCTGTGTATCCTGGGATGTCGCTCGCTGTGTGTAATGTTTGCGAATCTTCCCTATCTCTGACCTGAGAACACGTCTCCCTGTATTTTGTGTTTGCAGTTTGAGGAGGAGAACGATGACACCGCAGGGGGAGCAGAAGGAGGACAGGGCCGCCGCAAGAGACTCTTCTCCAAAGAGCGTAAGTTGGTGCCACCGCCAGATCACATCCCCGGGCAAGGGGCAGAGCGACCAGCCTTTAGCCAGATAGTCCCAGCTGTACCAACAATTCCTGGCAGGCATGCTGCTATTTGTAGTTCTCCCAGCTGTCTTAGAGAATAGCGTTTCATTATATTATGAGATGAACGGTTATTTATGAATAGTAATTATCGGAGGGTGGCTGTGTGTATCCTCTCTCATACATAGTTATGGCAGGTAAGTGTAAGCTCCTTTGGTTTCGTATGAATTGGTTTGCTCACCTGGATGACTGATCTTTCCATAAGAATGAAGTGTTTATCACTGTAAAAGCGCCTTTTCAACTGCAGCAGACCTCCCAAATAGGGCTCCCCAGCCCCAAGGACTAAAATAGAAATGAATAGTATGTTCCGTGTGTGTGTGAATATTAAACCATATTACACAGTATATAGATATTGTATACTTCCTATTTCTAAAGCGGCAACAAGAGGTCTTTATGTTAAAAGAAATTCTTAGAGATCTCGCAGTTTGTTTGTGGACTGGATAGAGATCAAACCGTTCTTATAGGGTAAACAATCAACTGTGTTCTTGACGGAAAATAAATCCTCCTCCCTAGAGTCCCAGAATGAGGCGCTCAGATGGTCCGTGGCTAGAAGCCACCGGGACGTCCTAACAGGCGGCGGGATGTACCTCTAACCACACGATCGTCCATGCTGGAGAGAGGAGACTGGTAGTCCGGAGTTCTTCCTGGTAGCTGTCATTTGATGCGTTCCGGGCCCCGCCCTTTTTCAAAAGTCCCGGAGCATGAAACGCGTCAAGTGACAGCTACCACTAAGAACCCCGGACTGCCAGTCTCCGTATCCTTTCTCCAGCGTGGACGATCACATGCGCCGTTAGTACTAATGTGTGAATTTACGCTAGCGGCTAGCGTAAATTAACTCGTGGACGTTGTTCTGGATCTACCCCCAATGAGAGTGAATGGGGATATATTGCTGATCAGTGGCAGAAGTGACGGTATTGCATACCCCCGTATACCCCCTCGCTTTGACATTCCATGTGAGACCTTCTCCCAGACCAGTCACTGAGGTGGCGGATTCCTGTGACGATTGTCCTGTCTTGCAGTGAGGTGTATGATGTATGGATTTGGAGATGACCAGAACCCGTACACGGAATCAGTGGACATTTTGGAAGACCTGGTAATCGAGTTCATTACGGAAATGGTGAGTTTACGGCACACCCGGAGTATGCTGGCGCTGTGTATTTCGGAGAGTCGCTGCCGTTTTTGGGTGACCTTTACTCTCCAGCTGCTGAGTCGTCTTGCTGATTGGTGCGTGGTGTCATGTGCTATGTGCGGATTTTATGTAACTAGAATATAGTTTATAGTAGCAGATTTGTGATTGGATAATGCTGCCTCATGCTGTGTTATGGAGGCATCTGTTAGGGTACTCGGACTGAGTACCTATATACCTTCGATTATTGATCAGGATATCTTCGTTTCAGCCGGCCAAGAGTTCAGAAATCAAGAGTCAGACACCGGTTGTATTTAAACTCAAGAGTATATTCTGAACTGGTCAAAAACTCATTGTGTAGACCTAAATGACAGTCTCTACACGTGATTATAAGATATACATTAAAATCGTGTATTACTTATACTGATTGGAAAAACTTACCAGAAAAAGGCAGGTCTAGGGCGACCTTATGACTTCATCCTCATTAAAATAATTGGCGTTACTAATGTCAACCGTTCATAAGCAATAACTTTAATTGGGGAGTGAATTCCATTTTAGGGAGACCAACAATCCGTGTCCGATAACAGACTCCCATCTTTCAGAAATTCAGGTGTTGTTATGCTCAAAATCTGCTTTCTCATTTTTAAGGATATGTATATTTTTACAGCAGAAGTACAGAAAAGAACCACAATTTAACTTTTATTCTATATTCGATATATAATCAGTTCTTTATAAGTCCACAAGCGGATTAATATATGAATCCGCATACATAATCTAACACATGGGCAGCAGATGTGTCTGCTGGTGAGCACAGATGTACATGTCGGAGGCTGCTCTGTGCTGAATAATTGGACATGGCTACAACGCTTATATTGGGGTTCTATTTCTTGTACTCATTAGCCAGTATCTTATGGCTGTGCGTCTCAGTCTTGTCTTTATCTCCTGAGCCCATTACTTGTGTTGCTCTTCAGCATGACCGCACGTTTCATTATACCGGCAATGTAAAAGCAGAAAACCGAGGGAAAATGACAAAAATATTCTGTATGGAAGCCGCCAGATATGTGCGGAGCGAGACCTTTAAATGAGAGACAAAGGGCCTGATCCAGACCTACGGCCGCAAGCGAGCGTACGCCGGTCGGGAGCGTAGAACCGGGCGAAAAAACGCACTGCGCATGTGCAGTGTGACAACTTCCGGTCGTCTGAAGGACAAGAGCGTACAGCGAGCGTATTTTCAGCGTATTTTTCGCCCAAGGGGCGTGCGTTTTGTACGACGAGAGTCCAGACGCTCGAGTTACTACACAGAGGCGGGGATAGTCATTTAAATTGTACAGTATGGGCGTGCTAAGCCCCGTACGACCAGCGCATCGGTACGAAAATTCGCACGTACGCTGGAAAAACTTAGGGTAGGGTTCAGCCGCCATAAGTCGGTACAATCAATGGGAGTGTCATGGGCGTGAGAGTTTATACGCCCGGGCGAACATACGCTACGCTCGCGGGCGCTCGCGGTCATAGGTCTGGATCAGGCCCAAAGAGCCAGATCCAGACAGAAGTGCTTGTTACGGTACATCGTCTGGTCTGGATCTACCCCAAAGGGGTTCATTTTACACCTTAAGATTAGAGACTTGATAAAGTCAGATTTGCGCCACTGCTTTCCGCAGTCCTCTAGATAAATATCTACGATGTGATTGGTCAGTCTGGTCAGTCTACCCTGTAACGTGACGCGTCATTTGTAGGTTATATGGATTAACGCTTGTGCCTTTCTCTAGACGCACAAGGCCATGTCCATTGGACGCCAGGGACGAGTCCAGGTCGAGGACATAGTGTTCTTGATACGCAAGGATCCGCGCAAATTCGCCAGAGTGAAGGACCTGCTCACCATGAACGAAGAGCTGAAGCGCGCCAGGAAGGCTTTCGATGAGGCGAACTACGGTTCCTGATTGACCGGCGTGTGTGACGGTGGCCGGACAAGGCCTCTGTGTCCTGCGATGGGCCGATGTCTGGATCGTCACATAGGATGGTGATATGAGGAACTGTAAGGAAGGAAGCAGTGAAACATTGATTAAACCTAGATTAATTATTGGGTAATAATAAGGGACCTCTCTGGATGTAACTCCCACCCAGCAGAATATTGGGGTCTGGACCCAAGATGAAGAAACCGCTGCCTGAGCTTCAGCGCTGTCTGGTCCCCTGTGCTTGGGATCTGAGCTTGTCGTCTGCTCCTGGGGTGTGTTACGTGACTGGATCGTACAGGCAGAATCGCAGCCAGGTTCCCTTGTATTAATGTGTATTCGGATCACACCGTTCTGTTTTTATCTAGTGTTTCCATGTCATTTATTGCGTGAACGACCATACACCACGTATGGTAATAAAGATTACTGTGTTTTGAGCTAAATGTACGTGTTTTATCTGCACGAGTTTCTAGTGGACGACCGGATGATCCTTCTGTTCCCTCCAGAGCTCAGATGTGGGCATTGCGGGACGGATGATCAGGAATACACAGCCCGGAGTCACCCTTCACAACCTGCTCTCTGTGGTCACTACGGGCCTGAGTTACTGTTAAGAGTTTGTGTTTTTGGTGGGTATTTTTAGGAAGGGATACACTGTGTGCGTAGTAACTTTTATATGCTGTTTACGTTGGACTTGGGAATGCAAATGCCGTGACTCAACTGTATGTACCTAAAGTCTCCTGGTTCGCAGTATCTTACGCAGAAAGGGGCGTGCCATCACGTCACGTGCGCCTAGTATGTGACGTCCTATAAACCGTCTGGTGTCCTGCGCCTAGTATGTGACGTCCTATAAACCGTCTTATACCCTGCGCCTAGCATGTGACGTCCTATAAACCGTCTTATACCCTGCGCCTAGTATGTGACGTCCTATAAACAGTCTTATACCCTGCGCCTGGTATGTAACGTCCTATAAACCGTCTTATACCTTGCGCTTAGCCCGTGCTGATCTCCCGCTCTCTGTGTCTGACAGTGACCTGGGTTCCTCCATATCGGTGTCCAGGAAGCTTGCTGGTATTTAGACCCTTTTGCAGGTTTGTGCCTTTCACTGTTACTGGTCTGAATAGCTGCCGATCAGTCACATCCTGCAGTAACGATCAGCTGCAGAGCCCTGGTTACTGCGGAGATAACAAGGTAAATATGTGCTGAACGTTGCTGTACAATACAGGTTACTGGTGTTATCTTGATCGGAGAGCGATGCATTGTGGGTATTAGTGACGCGTTACTGCTGCAATACATTGGAGTGCAGTCCTCTCATTGTTCCAAGCGATGTCTACACAACACAGGCGGATACATGTGCGTGTCCTTGTTTGTTTTACCTCACACACAAAACCTCAGTACGTGTGTAATAATGTGTTCCTATGATGAATACGTTACAGTGGAATGACTGCTCTGGGGGGGGATAGTCACAAGCTCTGTCTATCTGTGATCCATCCGCCATATTCTGACCTTGGTATAAACCGGTTTGAATCCTCATATTCCTAATAAAGTAATCTGATTTGTTATTGTGGCTGCAATGTTCCAGCACACTGCACCATGAGCATGCCCTGAGCCACAGGCTCCTATTACAGCAGAAATCCCCAATATCTCTTATTTATTGTTACCAAGGTTACTGCATTTTACAGGTCTCTCTGCCATTCGCTCACTACAGCATGGGTCATGTGCCTTTGGTTGCTATGGTAATCTTATGACTTGCTATCTGTATTATTATTTGCTTTGGGAGCCTCGCAGCCTGTCTTAGGGCTGCAGGACACGTGTCAGGGAGCTCGTGGCTTCAAGCACATCCTGAGTACACGTTTTGTGATATTGGTCCGGGTTCACAGTCACGTCGTTTTCGCCTTACGTACGTTGGTTTAAGAATTGCGTAGTGGATTATTTACGCTATCTACGTACCATTTCTGTACGTCTAAAGACCGCGCTTACGCAATCTACGTACAGAAATGGTACGTAGATAGTGTAAATAAGCTTCTACGCAATTCTTAAAATGACGTACGCAAGACGAAAACTACGTGACGGTGAATCTGGGCCGTAGTCTCCTATATAAAGAGCCGATATCTACACGCATTGTGTACGTCGGCTGTGAATTGGGACCAAGAATTCCGCGTCGGAACACAGCCGCCTGATACGTGTTCTGCGCTGAATTCAGTCACCACCCACAGGGCGGGCGCGCTCATCAGACGTACAGGATACGTATGGCGGATAGACCTTATGTATGGTCCAATATTCTGCAAGCACGTTTCCAAGCGATGTCCTCGGGTGCGTCCTGATATCATTGTGTTGTGGAGACGTTTCTGCCACTTGTGATGTCTAATAATCCCACAACAAGACAACAGAAAAGCACAGCACTGAATAGAGCATTAAATGTCATTTATTTCCCATCTTCAAATCTCGCCCCAAAAATATTGGGAAACTCAGAATTCACCCTCCAGGGTAATGGTCCGTCTGTGACCACCAGACATCAGAAGGATCCCGGGGGGTCCCCAATCCTCCCACACACACTGTTCGTCTTCATCAGGTCCGTGTGTGACCCCCTCCATTTCCTGGCCGGGGTTTCCCTATGTCACAGACCCCCTAATGATGGCACATACAACCCAAAGCACGTTATGCGTATGTGCAGGGGGAGGGGGTTAAATACACAAGAGAGAGGGGACCAATCGCCCATCACTCTCCTCATGTGTAATTAGTGTACCTTACACTGCCATAATGTAGCCTGAAGTCACACTTGTGGATCAGCGCTCCGTCCGACTTCTGATCCGCGTGTACGTGAGTGTTATCACCCACACTGTAAAATTTACATGCTTCCCCCTGCCCATCTCAGCGTGCGGAGGGGAGGCAGAGCCCAGATTTTCTTAATTGTCATTGTACGGAACCAGTATCCATACAATGGTTATTACATAAGTGATAACGTAGGACTGGATTACGTGCCAAGATATCTGTGCCGAGATAACTTTTTTACACTATCTACTTAGTGTTTTGTTACGTGGATTGCGTACATGCTGTCTTTAAACATAACATACATAACATAACGGTCAGTAACAGCAGGAGGGCACAATGTGTGCAACATGTGGATCTCATCCAAAGTCATGAAAGTTCTGTATCTCTGGGTCACTGAATCGCTGAATGTGTCCGCACAGCCCTGTGTAATAGTAACACAGAGGAGGGAGGGAGGTAATGTTATGTTTTGGTAAATACAAAAAATTTCTGTAAGCGGTGAACAGAAAATGCACAGACCACACAAGACGATTATTTATCTCCTGACAACAAGACACCTGAAAATGGATATAACCATAACAATGACAGCACCACTCAAGTCCGACACCTTAGAGATAATCAATGTGAAACATACAAAGGGGGAAGAGCTGGTGATAACAGAATAAATTCTACGGTCCTTGGCACTGAACTATGATAGCCGTAGAGCAGTAGCTTCCAGCAACATTGCAGAGTTCCTCAAGACACTTAGAATACCTTGAGATGGGCCCGTGAATGCCGAAACGCGTTGGTACCTCTACTAAGAATTGTTCTAACAGCAGCAGGACCTAGGGCACTGCGAGTTACTCTTATCCTAGTACAGGAAGTCTATGCTGTGCAGTATATCACTCAATATGGTATTTTGGAACTGAATTAATGTAAAGAAGGAAATTAGTGGCCGCACAATGATGAAATCATGGAGGGTATAAATACATAAAAGCAGCATAGCCCTAGCAAACACCTTGAAAAAGAGTGGACACACTCGAAACGCGTTGGTGGTAGTGGTGAGAGCAAGGTAACCAGCCCCTTCTGACCACTCTGTCTCCCTTCTCTAAATGATTGTTTGGCCTGAGGGCCCTTTTAGTGTTTATTTTCGGTATTGAGGGATTTAGTAATCTTTGGGGGACAGGCTTATTAGGATCAGTAGTTAGGGGGATAAAAGGACCTCCTCTCCCTGATAGGGGAGATTACTTATATGGATTTTATTGGACATTTTATGTGGAATCCAGACTGGAATCATTTTGTACAGTTTTTGTTTTTTTTTGTGTGATTTTTGTATATAACAATATTTGGAAAAGCATCATTGTGGTAAAATAAACAGACGAACATTTATGCATAAAGCACAAGACGCCGAATACGTAAGCTACTGAGTGTCATAATATTTGATGCACTGACGGTGTTACACTACGGTGGCGACTGTATATTTTTGTCTTTCATGAATGGAGAGGAATTCCGGTAATCGCTCTTGTGTACGGCCAGATCAACTATCCAAGCGACCTAGGCTGATCCTATTAGATGCAGGGCAGGGGGAACATAGCCCACGTGTGGTCACTGAGCTTTGTTTTCGGGTCCATGGCGTTATTAGCAGAGCAGTAGCTGGAAATTTTAAATTATTTACTAGTTTAATCTTAGAAATAGTGGTGCCTCACTTCAGCTTTACGCCCTGGGCAAATGAACGTATAGCACACCCCTAGTTATGGCCACAGATGGCCTTCCGTATGTTCAGCTTCTGCTAAGTTCCAGAAAGGGCACAACCATCACTCACGTTTAGAATTATCTTCGTGCATAAGGGCTAAACCCAGCCTTTAATGTACAATTAGCATAGAAAGACTCGTCCACCTTGTGTATAAAGTACGCACCGAGAAGCAATGTCTCATTCCTGCATTTTGATGCGTAGCCCACAGTTCTGACTGATGATTTACGCATGTGGTTCTCATTTGGTGGTCTGAATCCTGCCTACAGTGAGAAGACTCTTCCAACACTTCCATTACAAACCCTCCAACGCCATTACAGACCCTCCAACGCCATTAGACCCTCCGACGCCACCCATTCCATTACACACCCTCCAACGCCATTACAGACCCTCCGACGTCACCCATTCCATGACAC
>WWET01011150.1:0-16185 GCA_011038615.1 Limnodynastes dumerilii
GTGCCAGGGGGGAGTCAGCGATGTAACACTGACCGTTAGTACGCTCAGCGCTACATCGTTGTTCTGGATCAGGCCCTATGACACAAATATGCAAATGAGCTAATAACGTCCCAAATTTTTTTTTTCATGTAAAATAAACCAGCCATCGCATTTACTATCCGGCATAAGAGCGGCGTCCAGAAGCGCCTATTAGAAATCGCTGCCAGTAAGTGGCCATTGTGATTGATCACCACCATTGAAATTCAAAACTAATTTCTAATGCCTTAATACATGCCACAGGAAGCACCGGGCTGCCGGTAACCCTTTGGCATGCTGGCACTCATTGTACTACAAGACACAGCATGCCCAGGCCTGGAAGGACCTGCTGTGTCTTTTAGTACCACAAACGTTTGGGCCTGTGCGCCATGTATAATGATTTGTACCCCCAAATAAACTACGTTACCCTTTATATGTCATAAAGAGTTTATAAAATATGAAAAGAGTATTTTTTACTTGTAGTTTTGCCGTCTTCTGGCTCTGATGACGTCATCTGGACAGCCAATCATAAGAATCCGGAGAGATAATTCCTTGCGCTGCAAATGACAGCTATGCCACTATCTTTATAACCTCCGACGGTCCCGCATTGTAGAGGCCTGATTTACTAAAGTGCGATTTTGTCAAACAGCAGATTTGGGCGGGTTTTTTTTAAATCGCTGCGAGGCGAAAGCCACCAGAAAAGCGCCAGAATGACACATTTTTCAGGCCAGCGGTTTTGAACCTCTGACGATGCGCAGCCATTGGAAAGGTTAAGGCAGGGTGTGGCCTTCGGAAGATCCCACCCTTATTCTATCGTGACTACGCCCCCCTCTCCCAGGACACGCCCCTCTGAATGCTTTTGGTAGCATCTCTATAAATACCTCTGCAGCATGCGTCTTAAAGAAGACGGAAATCCCAGGTGCGAGTCTACAATAAATCAAAGCCGCAGCAAAATGGCGGATTCCACGGGCGCTGTGTGCTCTTCCTTTGTGTTATTGGAATGCGGTTGGTATCGGGTCATGTAAAGCCAGTCCCTGTGGCATCTGTCAGCAGGACACCATTATACATTCAAGTTTTGGGAGGAGGTTTCCCTTTGTCCTCTTATCTCCATCAACAGAACAATGAGCAAACCAGCCGTAACGAGCAACACAATCCCAGCCGTCCCCTCTCCCGGTATTTACCCTGGGAGAGAGGCTGATTCCCCACATTCCTCTCCACAGCTCTGTCTGTCTTACCTGGGATTCCGGAGATCATTCAGCCGCTAAGAGACAGCGCTGTGCGCCTCTTTCATGGTTAACATCTGTTCATAGCGCATATTCCGAAAGCGTGCAATGACATCTCTGTGCAGACCACCCAGCTTTCGTTATATGAGCGTCCATGATCTTACACCGGCGTCTCTTCCCTTACACCAGAGTCTCTGCCCTTACACCAGCGTCCATGCCCTTACACCACCATCCCTGCCCTTACACCAGCGTCCCTGCCCTTACCCCGGCGTCCCTGCCTTTACACCACCATCCCTGCCCTTACACCACCATCCCTGCCCTTACACCAGCGTCCCTGCCATTACACCACCGTCCCTGCCCTTACACCTGCGTCCCTTCCCTTACACCGGCATCCTTGCCCTTACACCACCATCCCTGCCCTTACACCACCATACCTGCCCTTACACCACCATCCCTGCCCTTACACCAACATCCCTACCCTTACACCAGTGTCCCTGCCCTTACACCAGCGTCCCTAGCCTTACACCACCATCCCTGCCCTTACACTAGTGTCCCTGCCCTTACACCGGCGTCCCTGCCCTTACACCACCATCCCTGCACTTACACCACCGTCCCTGCCCTTACACCAGCGTCCCTGCCCTTACACCACCATCCCTGACCTTGTACCACCATCCCTGCCCTTACACCAGCGTCCCTGCCCTTACACCACCATCCCTGCCCTTACACCAGCGTCCCTTCCCTTACACCGGCGTCCCTGCCCTTACACCACCATCCCTGCCCTTACACCAGCGTCCCTTCTCTTACACCGGCGTCCCTGCTCTTACAAAACCATCCCTGCTCTTACACCACCATCCCTGCCCTGACACCACCATCCCTGCCCATACACCAGCGTCCCTGCCCTTACATCAGCATCCCTGCCCTTTCACCAGCGTCCCTGCCCTTACACCAGCGTCCCTTCCCTTACACCGGTGTCTCTGCTCTTACACCACCATCCCTGCCCTTACACCACCATCCCTGCCCTTACATCAGCGTCTCTGCCCTTACACCACCATCCCTGCCCTTACACCAGCGTCCCTGCCCTTACACCAGCGCCCCTGCCCTTACACCACCATCTCTGTCCTTACACCAGCGTCCCTGCCCTTATACCACCATCCCTGCCCTTACACCAGCGTCCCTGCCCTTACACCACCATCCCTGCCCTTACACCACCATCCCTGCTCTTACACCACCATCCCTGCCCTTACACCAACATCCCTTCCCTTACACCAGTGTCCCTGCCCTTACACCAGCGTCCCTGCCCTTACACCAGCGTCCCTAGCCTTACACCACCATCCCTGCCCTTACACCACCGTCCCTGCCCTTACACCAGCGTCCCTGCCCTTACACCACCATCCCTGCCCTTGTACCACCATCCCTGCCCTTACACCAGCGTCCCTGCCCTTACACCGGCGTCCCTGCTCTTACAAAACCATCCCTGCTCTTACACCACCATCCCTGCCCTGACACCACCATCCCTGCCCATACACCAGCGTCCCTGCCCTTATACCACCATCCCTGCCCTTACACCAGCGTCCCTTCCCTTACACCGGCGTCCCTGCTCTTACACCACCATCCCTGCCCTTACACCACCATCCCTGCCCTTACACCACCATCCCTGCCCTTACACCAGCGTCCCTGGCCTTACACCAGCATCCCTGCCCTTACACCAGCGCCCCTGCCCTTACACCAGCGCCCCTGCCCTTACACCACCATCTCTGCCCTTACACCAGCGTCTCTGCCCTTATACCACCATCCCTGCCCTTACACCAGCGTCCCTGCTCTTACACCACCGTCCCTGCTCTTACACCACCGTCCCTGCTCTTACACCACCGTCCCTGCTCTTACACCAGCCTGGATGTGTTGGTATTGGGAAGCGTGTACTTTTGCGCAATCCAATCCGAATTTTCAGCTAAGAGGGAAAAAGCCGATCCTGGACCGGATCCTCTGGTAATAACGGTAGGCGGCTACGAGGAATTCTGCGGCAGAACACAGCCATCTGATGCATATGAGAAACGCGTGGTGAGAGGGGATAGGTGCGGTGATCATTCCGATGCAGTACACAGGGATTTTATCACGCACATTTCTTCCACACATAGGCATGCGGGGGAGGTGGAAGATAGCATAGAAAATGTCACACTTTCGCCACCGCGTCGGTTATGAACGTTTGGAATGGGATCTTAGTTCCGGATCCGGTCCTCTGTCTCTGGTCGTTGGAATCACATTGTCTTACGTAAGTACCTGACCCCGCAAATATCGGAAATAAAGCAGGTATTGCACCCCCGGAGCTCAGGAGAATCATTTACCTGGGATCCTTTATCTGCTAACGAGAGAACGCTGTAATTATCAGGCTAACGACACTTTCTGTAGCACTTTCCTGCTCGTAAACCGGCTCCCGGGAGAGAATGGCGGCAGGATGAGGGAGGGAGCTGGGTGCTGTATACAATGGGGATTGTGAGCTAATGAGAGGTGACTGTCCCTCCTGGCTTTCTATATTGCAAATCAGTACCAGCCACTGTGCCACCTTGCCGCCAGCCCCCATAGCTCTCCTCCACTCAGCTACTGTGCCCGTGCATCATCATAGGGGAACTCTGCCGTCAGGCTTCCTGGGAATGCTGGGACATGTAGTTCTACAACAAACCTTAAATAAAAGTTATTGTAACCCCAAAAACCGCTGGTCCAATAAAGTCACCACGTTTCCGTGCATTCCATTGGGTGACGCGCTTCATCGCTGCGCAGACTGCGACCCGGCCTCTCCTAGCTGCCGGCCAATCCCCAGGAGAAGCTTGAAGAGACTGCATCTGATTGGCTGAGCAGCCTCTGAGACTCTCTGTCGCTCCTGGAGATTTCATCCAATCACAAAAATATTTGTATATTAAGTAAAAAAACAAAAAAAAACAAAAAATAAATGATATAAAAAAATGTAATAAAACTTTATTATTATAAATCCGTATCTGTGTACGATTTCTGGGTGTAGATTCCGTAAGCGCAGTCTTTAGACCACTCTAGGCACAGAAATGGTGCGCAGATAGTGTAAATCAGCTTCTAGGCATGTGTAGTAGCTCAATCCTTATAACAACGTACGGAAGACGAAAACTACGTAACGTGAACCCAGACCTTAAACCCTGAAGCAACTAAACTTTATGGCGGATTAGAAGGAGCTTTTCAGTAGCTGTAAATATATATACAGTATATAAATAGCAGCCGCCGCTAGAGGGGAATCAATGTCATAGGACGAACGCAGCAAATTACCTGTCATAAAGATCCCTCTCACTGAGGACTAATGACACGCCGGAGACAGGGACACACCATGCACAGGACCCTCACACACGCACGACCCCATTACATTCCTAGAGACACATACAATGACCTACACCTGACCACCCAGTGCTTCATTCACTCATACCTATCAAGACCTCATATCCCCCTCTCCTTCTATACCTGCTTTTATCCTATCCCCCTCTCCCTCCTGTACCTGGTTATATATATTCTATCACATCTCCCTCTCCCTCCTGTACCTGGTTATATCCCTTCTATCATATCCCCCTCTCCCTCCTCTACCTGGCTATATATCTTCTATCATATCCCCCTCTCCCTCCTGTACCTGGTTACACCCCATGATATATGTGAAAGCTGCTATCATATCAAACCTGGCTCTTCTCTGCTCCAAGCTACACGTGTTACTTCCTCTAGTCTGTCTCTGTGTGGTGTGTGACACAGGCCATGCACCATATGAGTTGCTCTTCTTTGCTCCAAGCTATACATGTTACTTTCTCTAGTCTGTCTCTGTATGGTGTGTGACACAGGCTATTTTAGTGGCTCTTCTTTGCACAGTCTCTAATGTATTGATGTTCTTTTGGAGATATGGCTCCAGAACTGACCCCGATATTCCAGGTGAGGCCGCACCAATGACCTATAAAGGGGGCATCACTACTTCTCTCTCTGGTTTTTGCTGTGTTACATTGCTTGGTTGCCTTTATATCACATGAATAGTGACTCCCGGACCCCTTTCCTCCTCTGCAGTGTGTAATGTAGTGCCATTAATGCTACATTGAGCTTTTGCATTCCTCCAGTCTCCTTAGATCATCCGTCATGTGACATTAGCCATGTGGCCGGTGACAGCAGCACCTCCATGTCTGTTATGGCCGGGAGACTTGCGTTGGGCTATGATGTCACTGCACAGACATAGTAAACGCTCCCCTTTCTCCATCACACGGTGTAAGAAGCACTGGGGTGCGGGGACCCCTCTTCTCTACACTTGGGGCGATTGTTGCAACATTCAGGCGCAGTTTATGGTTTTATACAGGAACAAGGACATTTTTATGAGGTGTCGCGGTGTCATAAAAGGCTGACATGCAATAAAGCGCTGGCCGCATTACTCAGGACGTTCCCTGGAATACTTTGTTCTCAGCGGCAGTCTGTACCTCGCAGATTTCATTCCAACCAGGTTCCAGCCAACCAAGAGCGTCAGTGTCACAGGACGCTAGCAGCCATTGTGCGTCAGTTATACGTGAATGTAAGAAACGCAATGCTGGTATATAACAATAACAATCGACCGAATCCTAACGCCACATGCACGGATCCCGGTAGAACCAATACCAGCATGAAGAACTCACCGCTAACGCCACGCACTGCTTCCGATTCCCACGCCATGCCTGAAATGTTCTGACTGCGCAAAAGTAAAATGGTGGCGGTCCTGAAATCAGATCGCAAGGCCGGCACAATGTAATGCCCAGTCACGCTCTGGTTATCCCTGTTATACACCTGTGTGACTCTCTGTTATACACCTGTGTGTATCTCTGTTATACACCTGTGTGACTCTCTGTTATACACCTGTGTGTCTCTCTGTTATACACCTGTGTGTCTCTCTGTTATACACCTGTGTGTCTCTCTGTTATACACCTGTGTATCTCTCTGTTATACACCTGTGTGTCTCTCTGTTATACACCTGTGTGTCTCTATGTTATACACCTGTGTGTCTCTATGTTATACACCTGTGTGACTCTCTGTTATATACCTGTGTGTCTCTATGTTATACACCTGTGTGTCTCTATGTTATACACCTGTGTGACTCTCTGTTATACACCTGTATGTATCTCTGTTATACACCTGTGTGTCTCTATGTTATACACCTGTGTGACTCTCTGTTATACACCTGTGTGTCTCTATGTTATACACCTGTGTGTCTCTATGTTATACACCTGTGTGTCTCTATGTTATACACCTGTGTGTCTCTCTGTTATATACCTGTGTGTCTCTATGTTATACACCTGTGTGTCTCTCTGTTATACACCTGTGTGTCTCTCTGTTATACACCTGTGTGTCTCTATGTTATACACCTGTGTGTCTCTATGTTATACACCTGTGTGTCTCTATGTTATACACCTGTGTGTCTCTATGTTATACACCTGTGTGTCTCTATGTTATACACCTGTGTGTCTCTATGTTATACACCTGTGTGTCTCTATGTTATACACCTGTGTGTCTCTATGTTATACACCTGTGTGTCTCTATGTTATACACCTGTGTGTCTCTATGTTATACACCTGTGTGACTCTCTGTTATACACCTGTATGTATCTCTGTTATACACCTGTGTGTCTCTATGTTATACACCTGTGTGACTCTCTGTTATACACCTGTATGTATCTCTGTTATACACCTGTGTGTCTCTATGTTATACACCTGTGTGACTCTCTGTTATACACCTGTATGTATCTCTGTTATACACCTGTGTGTCTCTATGTTATACACCTGTGTGACTCTCTGTTATACACCTGTATGTATCTCTGTTATACACCTGTGTGTCTCTATGTTATACACCTGTGTGACTCTCTGTTATACACCTGTATGTATCTCTGTTATACACCTGTGTGTCTCTATGTTATACACCTGTGTGACTCTCTGTTATACACCTGTATGTATCTCTGTTATACACCTGTGTGTCTCTATGTTATACACCTGTGTGACTCTCTGTTATACACCTGTATGTATCTCTGTTATACACCTGTGTGTCTCTATGTTATACACCTGTGTGACTCTCTGTTATACACCTGTATGTATCTCTGTTATACACCTGTGTGTCTCTATGTTATACACCTGTGTGACTCTCTGTTATACACCTGTATGTATCTCTGTTATACACCTGTGTGTCTCTATGTTATACACCTGTGTGACTCTCTGTTATACACCTGTATGTATCTCTGTTATACACCTGTGTGTCTCTATGTTATACACCTGTGTGACTCTCTGTTATACACCTGTATGTATCTCTGTTATACACCTGTGTGTCTCTATGTTATACACCTGTGTGACTCTCTGTTATACACCTGTATGTATCTCTGTTATACACCTGTGTGTCTCTATGTTATACACCTGTGTGACTCTCTGTTATACACCTGTATGTATCTCTGTTATACACCTGTGTGTCTCTATGTTATACACCTGTGTGACTCTCTGTTATACACCTGTATGTATCTCTGTTATACACCTGTGTGTCTCTATGTTATACACCTGTGTGACTCTCTGTTATACACCTGTATGTATCTCTGTTATACACCTGTGTGTCTCTATGTTATACACCTGTGTGACTCTCTGTTATACACCTGTATGTATCTCTGTTATACACCTGTGTGTCTCTATGTTATACACCTGTGTGACTCTCTGTTATACACCTGTATGTATCTCTGTTATACACCTGTGTGTCTCTATGTTATACACCTGTGTGACTCTCTGTTATACACCTGTATGTATCTCTGTTATACACCTGTGTGTCTCTATGTTATACACCTGTGTGACTCTCTGTTATACACCTGTATGTATCTCTGTTATACACCTGTGTGTCTCTATGTTATACACCTGTGTGACTCTCTGTTATACACCTGTATGTATCTCTGTTATACACCTGTGTGTCTCTATGTTATACACCTGTGTGACTCTCTGTTATACACCTGTATGTATCTCTGTTATACACCTGTGTGTCTCTATGTTATACACCTGTGTGACTCTCTGTTATACACCTGTATGTATCTCTGTTATACACCTGTGTGTCTCTATGTTATACACCTGTGTGACTCTCTGTTATACACCTGTATGTATCTCTGTTATACACCTGTGTGTCTCTATGTTATACACCTGTGTGACTCTCTGTTATACACCTGTATGTATCTCTGTTATACACCTGTGTGTCTCTATGTTATACACCTGTGTGACTCTCTGTTATACACCTGTATGTATCTCTGTTATACACCTGTGTGTCTCTATGTTATACACCTGTGTGACTCTCTGTTATACACCTGTATGTATCTCTGTTATACACCTGTGTGTCTCTATGTTATACACCTGTGTGACTCTCTGTTATACACCTGTATGTATCTCTGTTATACACCTGTGTGTCTCTATGTTATACACCTGTGTGACTCTCTGTTATACACCTGTATGTATCTCTGTTATACACCTGTGTGTCTCTATGTTATACACCTGTGTGACTCTCTGTTATACACCTGTATGTATCTCTGTTATACACCTGTGTGTCTCTATGTTATACACCTGTGTGACTCTCTGTTATACACCTGTATGTATCTCTGTTATACACCTGTGTGTCTCTATGTTATACACCTGTGTGACTCTCTGTTATACACCTGTATGTATCTCTGTTATACACCTGTGTGTCTCTATGTTATACACCTGTGTGACTCTCTGTTATACACCTGTATGTATCTCTGTTATACACCTGTGTGTCTCTATGTTATACACCTGTGTGACTCTCTGTTATACACCTGTATGTATCTCTGTTATACACCTGTGTGTCTCTATGTTATACACCTGTGTGACTCTCTGTTATACACCTGTATGTATCTCTGTTATACACCTGTGTGTCTCTATGTTATACACCTGTGTGACTCTCTGTTATACACCTGTATGTATCTCTGTTATACACCTGTGTGTCTCTATGTTATACACCTGTGTGACTCTCTGTTATACACCTGTATGTATCTCTGTTATACACCTGTGTGTCTCTATGTTATACACCTGTGTGACTCTCTGTTATACACCTGTATGTATCTCTGTTATACACCTGTGTGTCTCTATGTTATACACCTGTGTGACTCTCTGTTATACACCTGTATGTATCTCTGTTATACACCTGTGTGTCTCTATGTTATACACCTGTGTGACTCTCTGTTATACACCTGTATGTATCTCTGTTATACACCTGTGTGTCTCTATGTTATACACCTGTGTGACTCTCTGTTATACACCTGTATGTATCTCTGTTATACACCTGTGTGTCTCTATGTTATACACCTGTGTGACTCTCTGTTATACACCTGTATGTATCTCTGTTATACACCTGTGTGTCTCTATGTTATACACCTGTGTGACTCTCTGTTATACACCTGTATGTATCTCTGTTATACACCTGTGTGTCTCTATGTTATACACCTGTGTGACTCTCTGTTATACACCTGTATGTATCTCTGTTATACACCTGTGTGTCTCTATGTTATACACCTGTGTGACTCTCTGTTATACACCTGTATGTATCTCTGTTATACACCTGTGTGTCTCTATGTTATACACCTGTGTGACTCTCTGTTATACACCTGTATGTATCTCTGTTATACACCTGTGTGTCTCTATGTTATACACCTGTGTGACTCTCTGTTATACACCTGTATGTATCTCTGTTATACACCTGTGTGTCTCTATGTTATACACCTGTGTGACTCTCTGTTATACACCTGTATGTATCTCTGTTATACACCTGTGTGTCTCTATGTTATACACCTGTGTGACTCTCTGTTATACACCTGTATGTATCTCTGTTATACACCTGTGTGTCTCTATGTTATACACCTGTGTGACTCTCTGTTATACACCTGTATGTATCTCTGTTATACACCTGTGTGTCTCTATGTTATACACCTGTGTGACTCTCTGTTATACACCTGTATGTATCTCTGTTATACACCTGTGTGTCTCTATGTTATACACCTGTGTGACTCTCTGTTATACACCTGTATGTATCTCTGTTATACACCTGTGTGTCTCTATGTTATACACCTGTGTGACTCTCTGTTATACACCTGTATGTATCTCTGTTATACACCTGTGTGTCTCTATGTTATACACCTGTGTGACTCTCTGTTATACACCTGTATGTATCTCTGTTATACACCTGTGTGTCTCTATGTTATACACCTGTGTGACTCTCTGTTATACACCTGTATGTATCTCTGTTATACACCTGTGTGTCTCTATGTTATACACCTGTGTGACTCTCTGTTATACACCTGTATGTATCTCTGTTATACACCTGTGTGTCTCTATGTTATACACCTGTGTGACTCTCTGTTATACACCTGTATGTATCTCTGTTATACACCTGTGTGTCTCTATGTTATACACCTGTGTGACTCTCTGTTATACACCTGTATGTATCTCTGTTATACACCTGTGTGTCTCTATGTTATACACCTGTGTGACTCTCTGTTATACACCTGTATGTATCTCTGTTATACACCTGTGTGTCTCTATGTTATACACCTGTGTGACTCTCTGTTATACACCTGTATGTATCTCTGTTATACACCTGTGTGTCTCTATGTTATACACCTGTGTGACTCTCTGTTATACACCTGTATGTATCTCTGTTATACACCTGTGTGTCTCTATGTTATACACCTGTGTGACTCTCTGTTATACACCTGTATGTATCTCTGTTATACACCTGTGTGTCTCTATGTTATACACCTGTGTGACTCTCTGTTATACACCTGTATGTATCTCTGTTATACACCTGTGTGTCTCTATGTTATACACCTGTGTGACTCTCTGTTATACACCTGTATGTATCTCTGTTATACACCTGTGTGTCTCTATGTTATACACCTGTGTGACTCTCTGTTATACACCTGTATGTATCTCTGTTATACACCTGTGTGTCTCTATGTTATACACCTGTGTGACTCTCTGTTATACACCTGTATGTATCTCTGTTATACACCTGTGTGTCTCTATGTTATACACCTGTGTGACTCTCTGTTATACACCTGTATGTATCTCTGTTATACACCTGTGTGTCTCTATGTTATACACCTGTGTGACTCTCTGTTATACACCTGTATGTATCTCTGTTATACACCTGTGTGTCTCTATGTTATACACCTGTGTGACTCTCTGTTATACACCTGTATGTATCTCTGTTATACACCTGTGTGTCTCTATGTTATACACCTGTGTGACTCTCTGTTATACACCTGTATGTATCTCTGTTATACACCTGTGTGTCTCTATGTTATACACCTGTGTGACTCTCTGTTATACACCTGTATGTATCTCTGTTATACACCTGTGTGTCTCTATGTTATACACCTGTGTGACTCTCTGTTATACACCTGTATGTATCTCTGTTATACACCTGTGTGTCTCTATGTTATACACCTGTGTGACTCTCTGTTATACACCTGTATGTATCTCTGTTATACACCTGTGTGTCTCTATGTTATACACCTGTGTGACTCTCTGTTATACACCTGTATGTATCTCTGTTATACACCTGTGTGTCTCTATGTTATACACCTGTGTGACTCTCTGTTATACACCTGTATGTATCTCTTGACATTGCATACATACACCTACATGGCCTTATATTACCTGTATATACCTACCTGGCCTTATATTACCTGTATACACCTACCTGGCATTATATTACCTCTATACACCTACCTAAGACTATATTACCTGTATACACCTACATGGCCTTATATTTACCTGTGTACACCTGCCTGAGACTATATTACCTGTATACACCTACCTGGACTTATATTACCGGTATACACCTACCTGGCATTATATTACCTTCATACACCTAACTGGCACTATATTACCTGTATACACCTATCTGGACTTCTATTACTGGTATACACCTACCTAACATTGCATTACCTATATACACCTACCTTGCTTTATTTTACCTGTATACACCTACCTGGCATTATATTACCTGTATACACCTACCTGGCACTATATTACCTGTATACACCTACCTGGACTTCTATTACTGGTATACACCTACCTGGCATTATATTACCTTCATACACCTACCTGGCACTATATTACCTGTATACACCTACCTTGCATTATATTACCTATATACACCTACCTGACATTGTATTACTCATATACACCTACCTGACATTACATTACCCATATACACCTACTTGGCATTATATTACTAGTATAAACCTGTATATTACCTGTATACACCTACCTCACACTATATTACCTGTATACACCTACATGGCCTTATATTACCTGTATACACCTACCTGAGACTATATTACCTGTATACACCTACATGGCCTTATATTACCTGTATATATGTACCTGGCCTTATATTACATGTATACACCTAACTGACACTATATTGCCTGTATACACCTACATGACATTATATTACTTGTAAACACCTACCTGGCCTTATATTACCTGTATACACCTACCTGGCCTTATATTACCTGTATACAGCTACCTGGCCTTATATCACCTGTATAAACCTACCTGGCCTTATATTACCTGTATACACCTACCTTGCTTTATATTATCTATATACACCACCCTGGCCTTATATTACCTGTATACACCTACCTGGCATTATATTACCTGTATACACCTACCTGGCTTTATATTACCTGTATAAACCTACCTGGCCTTATATTACCTGTATACACCTACCTTGCTTTATATTATCTGTATACAACACCCTGGCCTTATATTACCTATATACACCTACCTGGCATTATATTACCTGTATACACCTACCTGGCACAATATCACCTGTATACAACTACCTGACACTATATTACCTGTATACACCTACCTGGCCTTATATTACCTGTATACACCTACCTGACACTATATTACCCTCATACATCTACCTGGCCTTATCTTAGCTGTATACACCTACCTAACACTATATTAAATGTATACACCTACCTGGCCTTATATTACCTGTATACATCTACCTGGCCTTATATTACTTGTATAAACCTACCTGACACTATATTACCTGTATACATATACCTGGCCTTATATTACCTGTATACACCTACCTAACATTGCATTACCTATATACACCTATCTGATATTATATTACCTGTATACACCTACCTGGCCTTATATTACCTGTATACACCTACATGGCATTATATTACCTGTATACACCTACCTGGCATTATATTACCTGTATACACCTACCTGGCCTTATATAACTTGTATACACCTGTTTGTATCTCTGTTATACACCTGTATGTCTGTGTTATACACCTGTGTGTAACTCTATTATACACCTGTGTGTAACTCTGTTATACACCTGTGTGTATCTCTGTTATACACCTGTATGCATATCTGTTATACACCTGTGTGTATCTCTGTTATACACTTGTATGTCTGTGTTATACACCTGTGTATATCTCTGTTATATTACCTGTATACACCTACCTGACACTATATTACCCGTATACACCTACATGGCATTATATTACCCATATGCACCTACCTGGCATAATATTACCTTCATACACCTACCTGGCACTATATTACCTGTATACACCTACCTGGACTTATATTACCGGTATACACCTACCTGGCATTATATTACCTATATACACCTACCTGACATTGTATTACTCATATACACCTACCTGACATTACATTACCCATATACACCTACTTGGCATTATATTACTAGTATAAACCTGCCTGGCCTTATATTACCTGTATACACCTAAATGACATTATATTACCCATATACACCTACCTGCCATTATATTACCTTCATACACCTACCTGGCCTTATATGACCTGTATACACCTACCTGACATTACAGTACACGTGTACACTTACCTAGCATTATATTACCCGTATACACCTACCTGGCATTATATTACCTGCATACACCTACCTGGCATTAAATTACCTGTACACATCTACCTTGCATTATATTACCAGTACACCTACCTGATGTTACATTAACTGTATACACCTACCTGGGCTTATATTAACCGTATACACCTACTTGATATTACCTGTATACACCTACCTGGTATCTTATTACCTATATACACCTACCTGGCCATATATTACCTTGTATACACCTACCTGGCATTATATTACCTGTATACAACTAACTGGCATTATATAACCTGTATACACCAACCTGGTCTCTTATTACCTATATACACCTACCTGGCATTATATTACCTGTATACACCTACCTGGCATTATATTACCTGTATACACCTACCTGACATTACATTACCTGTATACACCTACCTGGCACTATATTACCTGTATACACCTACCTGGTATTATATTACCTGTGTACACCTAGCTGACACTAAATTACCTGTATATACCTACCAGATAATATATTACCTGTATACACCTACCTGGCATTATATTACCTGTATACACCTACCTGACACTATATTAACTGTATACACCCACCTGACACTATATTACCTATATACACCTACCTGGAATTATATTACCTGTATACACCTACCTGACATTATATTACCTATATACACCTACCTGGCATTATATTACCTGTATAAACCTACCTGATATTATTTCACCTGTAGACACCTACATGGTATTACATTACCTGCATATACCTACCTGACACCATTTTACCTGTATACACCTATCTGGCATTGTATTACGTGTGTACTCATACATGACATCAAATTACCTGTATACACCTACCTGACACTATATTACCTGTATACACCTACCTGGCATTATATTACCTGTATACACCTACCTGGCATTATTTTACCTGTATAAACCAACCTGGCATTATATTACCTGTATACACCTACCTGGCATTATATTACCTGGATACACTTACCTGGCATTATATTACCTGTATACACCTAGCTGGCATTATATTACCTGTATACACCTACTTGCCATTATATTTCATGTATACACATATTTGGCATTACATTACCTGTATACACCTACCTGGCATTATATTTCCTGTATACACCTACCTGGCATTATATCACCTGTATACACATATCTGACATTATATTACCTGTATACATTTACCTGATATTATAATTTCTGTATACATTTACTTGATATTATATTCCTGTATACACATATGTGACATTATATTACCTGTATACATTTATGTGACATTATTTTACCTTTGTACATCTTTCTGACATTATTTTACCTGTGTACATATACTGGACATTATATTACCTTTATACCTCTACCTGACACTATGTGACATTATATTACCTGTACACATCTATGTGACATTATATTACCTGTACACATCTATGTGACATTATATTACCTGTATACATCTATATGACATTATATTACCTGTACACATCTATATGACATTATATTACCTGTATACATCTATGTGACATTATATTACCTGTATACATCTATGTGACATTGTATTACCTGTATACATCTATGTGATATTGTATTACCTGTATACATCTATGTGACATTATATTACCTGTACACATCTATGTGACATTATATTACCTGTACACATCTATGTGACATTATATTACCTGTATATATCTATGTGACATCATATTACCTGTATAAATCTGTGACATTATATTACCTGTACACATCTATGTGCCATTATATTACCAGTACACATCTATGTGACATTATATTACCTGTATACATCTATGTGACTTTGTATTACCTGTATACATCTATGTGACATTGTATTACCTGTATACATCTATGTGACATTAGAGAAACATAGAAAGTGACGGCAGATAAGAGCCACATGGCCCATCTAGTCTGCTCATTTGTTTATTCAAAACTTTACTGACCCTAGACCATATTTACCCTCAATTTG
>WWET01011154.1:6173-16173 GCA_011038615.1 Limnodynastes dumerilii
CCCCATCATATGCCTTCAGTTCCCCTCCCTCCCTCCCCAGTATTCCCCATCATATGCCTTCAGTTCCCCTCCCTCCCCAGTATTCCCCATCATATGTTTTCAGTCCCCTCCCCCCCAGTATTACCCATCATATGCCTCCGGTTTCCCTCCCTCCCCCCAGTATTCCCCATCATATGCCTCCAGTGACCAATGTCAGAATGCATGTAACAATCCTGATAACACATCCTTTAGTTTAGGCCATTGTATGCTCCAATGGAAGAGTTGGCAGTCATAAGTTACAAAAAAGGGGCTGGATCCAGACTTAAATAAGTGATTGAAATCAAAAGAAGAAAGTTACTCCTGGGCAAAACCATGTTGATCTCAAGGGCAGTAAAGTTAATTTCTATTAATGCATGGATATATCTTTGAATTGCTTACTGCACAGAGATACTGACCAGCCTTACTTTTACACTGTTATTTAGACTTGGGATAGGTAACATCACCTCTCAACTCGAATACTGTTTGCAACAGATGAACTATGACTTCCCTGCAATCAACATGGTTTAGCCCAGGAGTAACTTTCCTCTCTTAGGGCCGTATGCAGATCTTTAAGACCGCGTATACGCAATCTACATTAAAACAAGTAACGTAGATTATGTTACAGAATTACTGCGCATACGCAGTAAAGCATATCGGAAAACTCCGGCCACATTGCAAATGCTTCCGGAGCCTTAATTTCAAGCACTTACTTAAGTCTGGATCCAGCCCAAGGAGAGATTGTTTCTTACCAGCTCTTGATGCGTTCAGTTTCCAGGACTAATGTTCTTCACAAGTGGGTTTATTTGCTGAAGCTTCATTGGAATAGTAGCTAAAAATAAATTATCTGTGTTTTCAGTACAAAGTATCAAAAATACAGATTAACATAGATAAAAATTAAATAACCTGCCTAATAAGCTATAGCTATAACCTGTCTGATAAGCTATAGCTATAATATCTAGCTTGATGTTAAAAGGTATCAAGTAATGTATTCATATAGGGGAATGTCCCTTATAGGATAAGGAGGGGGATATATAATTACGGAGCGCTAGGAAAGTGATGGTATTTATTTTGAATTTCTTTGAATTGTAAATTTACAGGTTTACTTGTGCGTTTTCTTGTCAATTTTCTTGTAATATGATAAGTTAGGAGAGGGGATGTAGATGACAAAGTGGGAGTGTAATGTATTCAAAGGTAGATCCATCTGACCTCTTCTTTGCCAGGCATGCTATGTAGCTGCCTCCTCTCCAAGATGCTCTGACTGATTTGATTCCAGTAAATTATAATTATAAGATGAGATGAGACACTGGGTATTTCTAATCCCTTGGGGATATTATACATGTTCTCCCAGATAATTATTTTCAAATCGTAGGATAATATTTCTTCAATCCTAAACACTTTTGATTTTATGGTTGTGATTAGTTTGTTCCTCTTTGTTTACAGGTTTTGCAAGAAGAACAATAAGTGCAATAGTAGAAACCTTTTTTCCTCCCAAGCCAGTAATCTCATGGGTGTTTTTGGGGTTGATGGGTATGGCACTCTTAACAAGTTTTAGCTTTCCTGTATTTTAGTTTTTTTTGTTTGAACAGTAGATATTTATCTTGCAGAAGAATAGACCAGTGTTTCTTAAGGGTCTTTTCCTGTTATTTACTATTCTTTTTGTATTTGGTAATAAAAGGACATGGCTTTCTGTATGGTTGGTCTCATTTCTGTTATTTTGTTGTAACAAGGAGCTCGCACAGGAGCGTATGGCCGCCTAGCCCTCCCATCCTCATTTAACTACCTCCCCCGCCCACCTACACTAACCTGAACGTAGGGACGCTGGGGGACGTCCCCTCCAGTGTCCCTACGGCGCTGCTACGGACGCCCGATCCACGATCCTAGCGACGGCGGGCGTTATTCTGGATCAGGCCCCATGTATGAATTATGGATTTTGTTTTTGCTAATGGCACCATTAATTAAACTTTACTTTAAAGGCCCCATTACTCAGCAATCTTATTATAATGGCTGTCTAAACTACGTGGGACCCTTTGCCTTACCTAGCATATGCACACATGTAATAATGGACATCACCCATGAATGCATTACAGCAGTGGTAAATGTGCATTTCCAGAAGACAACAATTGAAAAACTGGAATGGCTGAATGTTGTAAAAATTTTTCTGCTTTATCCTCAGCAGTTGCCACCCACTCCTACGCCTTGATGTGCTTGGTGCCATGGCGCATGGTGCAAAACTATTATTATTATTGTTTATTTATAAGGCACCACAAGATGTCCGCAGCGTTGTACAAAATACAACAAAATCCAGTACAGACATATAGGGTAGGGATGGACAGCATAGTATATAATAAATACAATAGGACTATAAAAATATCACAGAAAAACAATAAAGTGAAGCAAGCACAGAACGCAAGGCAAAATGCGAGTTGTTAAGGTTGGAAGAGCAGGATTGGGCGCAGTGAGAGGTTGAGAGGGAGCCACCAGGTGGGGATTGGGTAAAATGGTAGCAAAGGGGGACAAGAGAGTACAAAGTGAGGAGAGAGTGGTGGAGGAAGGAACAACACTAGGATACAGGGCCCTGCTTGTGCGAGCTAACACACTATGTGGGGGGAAGAACTTATAGAAGACATAAGGAGAGGGACGGAAGTGAACTGCTGGTGTGAGCGGAGGAGAGTGGGAAGGGATAGATGAAGGATGCAGTGTGGATGTTAAGTGGGGGAGGGGTAGGCTAGGCTAAACAGGTGCATTTTGAGTGAACACTTGAAGACCTACAATGTGGGGGAGAGTCTGACTAAAGAAGGAAAGTCATTCCAGTGCAGAGGTGCAGCACGGGAGAAGTCCTGGATACGGGCGTGAGATGTGGTGATCAGTAAAGAGGTCAGACAGCGCTGGTTAGCAGAATGGAGATGGCGGGAAGGTTGTGTGCATGTTGATGAGGGAAGAGAGGTAGGGAGCAGTGGATGAGGAGACGGCTTTAAAGGTGAGGGTAAGGAGTTTAAAGAGAGGTCTGAAGCGGACAGGAAACCAGTGGATGGATTGACATAAAGGAGAGAGCGAGGTAGAGCGGTATGAGAGGAAGAAGAGCCTGGAAGCAGCATTGAGTATAGATTGAAGGGGGTGCAAGAAGGGTGAGCGGGAAACCTATGAGTAGGAGGTTACAGTAGTCGAGGTGTGATATGACTAAAGAGTGGATAAGGGTTTTAGTAGTTTCATTGGTGAGGAAGGGACGGATGCGTGCAATGTTGCGTAGGTGGAAAAGGCAAGAATGAGAGAGGGCACGGATGTCTGGTATAAAGAAAATTGAGGAGTCAAGGATGACATATAGGCAGCAAACTTGGGGGGATGAGGAGACAGAGGTATTACCAATGGTTATCGTGATGGAGGAAATCCTAGGGGGAGGAAAAACAATAATTTCCGTTTTGTCCATATTCAGCTTGAGGAAGCGTTTGGCCATCCATGTGGATAGGGATGCAAGGCACTCGGAAATCTTAGACAGATTAGAAGGGTTGAGGTCAGGGGAGGAGAGGTAGATTTGAGTGTCATCAGCATAAAGGTGTTAGTTGAAACCAAAGATGCTGATGAGGTTACCCAATGAGGAGGTGTAGAGGGAGAAGAGGTGTAGGCCAAGGACAGAGCCCTGAGGGACACCAACAGGGAGCAGAGAGGGATGGGAAGATGAAGCTAGGGGTGGAAACAGAGAAGGTGCGGTCAGAGAGATAGGAGGAGAACCAGGAGAGAGCAGTGTCAGTGAGACCAAAAGAGCAGAGGGTTTGAAGAAGAAGAGGATGGTCAATGGTGTCAAAAGCAGCTGACAGATCAAGAAGGATGAGATTAGAGTAGTGGCCCTTGGATTTGGCAGATAACAGATCATTGGTCATTTTGGTAAGGGCAGTCTCAGTGGAATGAAGAGGCTGGAAACCAGATTTGAGGGGGTCCAAGAGAGAGTCAGTAAGGTAGCTGATGAGATGTTGGTAGACTAAGCGCTCAAGGAGTTTTGAGGCAAAGGGGAGAAGGGATATAGGTTGGTAGCTGGAGGGGGATGTAGGGTCCAGATTAGGTTTTTTGAGAATGGGAGAGACAAGAGCATACTTAAAAGAGGAAGGAATGATACCAGATGAGAGGGAAAGGTTGAAAAGGTGGGCTAGATGGGAGCAGGCAGTGGGAGAAATGTTTGAGAAGGTGTGAGGGAATAGGGTCCACAGGGCAGGTTGAGGGTGGTGAGGATAATAAGGATATTATTGTCATAGGATAGAAAGAAGAAAACTCATGATGATTGCATAGAAGGAGTGGTGGAGAATTGGGGAGAGATGGGGGAAGCAGAATGGAGGAGATATCATTTCTGATAGAGATAATTTTGGTTGAGAAGTAGGTAGGAGGCAAAGTTGGAAGCAGAGATAGAGGGTGGGATGGAAGGCGTGGGAAGGGAGAGGAGATTGTTAAAGGTGAAGAGGTGACTGGGTTGGATGCTTGGGAGATGATGAGAGATTTGAAGAAAATTTGCTTGGCTTGGGCAAGGGCAGAGTAGTAAGAGGAAAGGATGAATTTAAAATGGAGGAAGTCAGCAAGGGAGCGAGATTTGCGCCTGGCGGTGCAGGAGCATTGTTTTAGGAAGTGCCATGAGAGTGCCATGGCTGGGGGTTAGAGTGGTGAAGGGAGACAAGGGCAGTATTGTAGAGGGAGGTGGCTTGGTTGGGGCAGGAGAGAGAGGTAACGGGGGAAAGGAGGTGGTCGAGGGAGGAGGAAAAGGCAGGGATGTCAAGGGCGCTGATGTTCTGTCTGGTGAAAATGCGTTTGGGTTTGGGGGGAGGGGAGGCAGGAGAGGAGAGGGAGAAGGAGAGGAGGTTGTGGTCAGAGAGAGGAAAAGGAGAGACCAGTCAGAGTGCAGCAGTGTGTGAAGACTAAGTCAAGGGAATGGCCCTGTATGCGGGTAGGAGAGGTGGTCCATTGAGTCAGGCCAAAGGATGAGGAAATAGATAGCAGTTTAGAGGTGCTGGAGTGGGAGGGGTTATCAACAGGGATGTTGAAGTCACTCAAGATAATAGAAGGAAGGTCAGAGGAGAGATAGTGGGTGAGCTAGACAACAAAGTTCTTAAAGAACTGTGAACAAGAGTATGGGGCCGGTAAATTACAGCAACGCGGAGGTCTAGGGGGCGAAAAAGGTGGATAGAGTGGACCTTAAAGGAAGAGAAGATGAGGGAGGGCTCAGGAGGGATAGTGCAGAAAGTGCATGAGGGAGAGAGGAGCAGGCCGGCGCCGCCACCATGACGGCCACCGGCACTGGGAAAGTGGGAGAAGGAGAGACCTCCATAGGCCAGAGCAGCATTTGAGGTAGTGTCAGTGGGGGAGAGCCATGTTTCGGTGAGAGCTAGGAGGTTAAAAGAATTAGAAATTAACAAACAGATCATGTATGGCTGGGAGCTTGTTACAGATGGATCTTCCATTCCAGAGAGCGCAGGAGAAGGGGAGGGTGGGGAGAGTGGAAATGTGGATGAGGTTGGCAGGGTTGGATGAGCATGGAGGTAGAAGAGGATTGGGGTGAGGGCGAGAGCGGGGGGTTAAGATGGGAATGGGACAGGGATCTGGTAAGGGAGTGATAAAGGGTGCAGGGTTAAGAATATGTGAGCTGCAAGAAAAGTCTAGATGTAAATATGCGGTTACAACACTGACCTTAGTCAGTGTATATATGTATAAGATAAATAGATAAGATATAAATGAAAGTAATGTGAATAAACTAGTAATGATATAATAATAATAATAAGATAAAAATAATAATGACTAATGGTAGTGTTAGTATTTGTGCACCTGTTTCTGTGTTCTAACTCACCTGATTCTGTTTCAAACTCACTTATGTCTGCAAGCTGTTTCACTTAGGATGCAAGCTACTACAATGAGCAAGCTCAAATGAGTTTTGCAGCCTGCAATGCAAATTTCCTTTCCTCCAGCTTGAATTTTTTTATCTGAAGATGGCTCTCCTGCAGCTCAACATGCTGTTTAGCAACCTCCAGCAGGCCTTGCTGCTTGTCTGTATCATCTTGCAGCCATTGGAGCAGGTTGCGCACTCTCTCCAGGATTGTGTTCTGGTGGTCTGAACTCCTCTGGTTGCTACACACCTGCTGTAATATCTGCTCAATGTGAACAATGGTGGCATCCAGCGAGGGTTGACTTTGTGTGTCATGTTGTGTGCCTTCCTCATAAGTGGTTGAATCTTGAAGCACCTCACATGCTGAAGGAGCCAGGGCTTGACATGGTCCATCCACAGCTGTAGGTTATGGTGCTGGCGCACATGAGGTGGAAGTAGTAGATGGATCATCCAAGGGCCCATTATCATCCACTTCTTCATCATCTCCATGATCCACAGGATCTACTGGCTCGTCAAAGGGGTCAAGTTCCACAGATTCCACCTCATCTAAAAATTAATCAACAGAATATACGTATCAACAAATATACTTTACTAATGTGATGTACTTTAATGTCCCCATAAAAAATTAAACTACAGGGACAGTAGTCACAATTTAGAACATCTACAAACCCCAGGATATAAATGGATGGGTAATAAACAAAAGTCCGGCAGGATAAACTGTATAGCAACAGTGACGGCTTGAATAAGATACAAGGCAGACAGTTCAGGGTAGGTACACGGCAGGCTTCACTTGAATGCAATAGGCTGACAAAACTGTATAGCAACAGGGATGACTTGAATACAATAGGCTGGCAAAACTGTAGTGATGACTTGAACAAGATACAAGGCAGACAGTTCAGGGTTACCAGATTGTAGAAGCAGAGATCCAGGCACTGCTGGGACCAGGGGTGCCACGAGGCAAGGCAGGCAGGTCAGGGTTACAGGATTGTAGAAGCAGAGATCCAGGCACTGCTGGAACCAGTGGTGCCACGAGGCAAGGCAGGCAGGTCAGGGTTACCGGATTGTAGAAGCAGAGATCCAGGCACTGCTGGGACCAGTGGTGCCACGAGGCAAGGCAGACAGGTCAGGGTTGCAGGAGCACCAACATCAGCAGACAGAAACCGACAGCAGGCACGATCAGTACGCTATGAAGTTCAGAAGCTGGAAGCTATGACCCACACCTGTGCTCTGGAAACAAGGGGCAGATATCCCTAGTCCATAGGTGTGGAATAATGAACACAAAGGGGTAGATCCAGAACTAGGTGTGCAATACGTTTCCACGCGCAACATATTTTCGCACACGTATGTTCTATACACTCCCCTAGGCACACCCCTTGAATGTACGTAATTCACCGAGTACCACTTCCCAAACACTACCTTAACTTTTTTTCTCGTAACAGCGTACGTCCGCTAACGGACGTATAAACTAGGTGAACGTACGCCGCTTAGCACGCCCATACTGTACACTTTACATACAAACCTCCACCTACTTCACGTAAAACGAACGTATTGTTGACTCACATAAAACTGGCACGCCCACACGTAAGTATTTACGTGACAATTACATGAATGGCCCATACGTTCACAATTACGCTACGCTAATGAGCGTATTTTCTATGGTGTGGTGCGCATGTACTTAGAAATACGTCTCCGCCACGCGTAAATTCGCTCCGATGCGTTGTTCTGGATCAGGCCCAAAATGAGGAGTCCCAGACAGTGCACAACAGCAGCCACTAGTGGTAGGTGAAAGAAATGTCCACAACAATGTCACATTCATGGGCAGAACAAGAAGTAGCAGTCCAGTATGTAACACAGGCAAATGCTATTGGTAATGCATGGATACAAATGATTACCAATTTAGGATGCATATACTAATGTATGTTAGTAAGTTTTTAAGTAGGATCACTCATAAACAAATTGTGTTGTTTATTCAATGGACATAATAAAAATCTTCATATTTCTCATGGTTCTTTCCACTTACAACAACAAATTTGCATTTGTGCAATTAAGATAAGAACTAACACACCTTAAACATGAGGACAAACACAACAAAATTTCCTTGAATGCCATCCTTGGGCCTAGGCTCTGTCAGGTGTCTTGGAGCACCATCTCTGGAGTCGACAGGCTGTGCAACTCTGGTGTGGACCCAATTCTGCATCCCCATCATACAACTTGGCCAGTGCCAGTTCTACCAATTGCACAACCTCCTGCATGGTGAAGTTACGATTGCACTTTTGCTCTTCAGTCAGTGCCATGATGAATAATGCAACCAATAGTGAAATGCACATCTTCTTAAATAGCTAGAGAATCTTTTTATTGGCTGACATGCTTGCACTTTTTTAAATTGTTTTTGCATTGCATGCTAGATTTGCCATTTTGAAATATGTTTTGAATAAAGTTTCAGATGTTGATGTTTACTTGCTAATGTCCAATCAGACTAGTCATTCTAATTTTCATGTCGAGTCAGAAGTGTCAATCAAAATGTTTTGTTACTCTTCTGTGAGGGTGTAACCAATGGCATTTGAATATACACGCAGCCAATCATATTCATTGTTGGAAGAATAAAATCTTACATTTCAAAATTGAAAATGGTGAGAGCAGCCAGTTTTATTATGGCTGAGCTGGAGTGCCAGATCATGGACAGATCAAATCCAGCATTAAGGCACTCTAACACTGCAAAATGGCATTACAAAATGCCTAATCAGAGGGAGGATTGGGAGCTGGCGGAGTGTGGACAAGCCCCAGCAACTTACAGCGGAGACAGCCTGGCCTTCTGCGCCACTTGCGCAGATTAATCGCAAGTAAGTGTCAATGGTAAACAATACTTAAGATTAAATCAGCAGTTATGTATTAGCAAAATATCTCACATTTGTTTAAGCATTCAGCGCTTGAATCATTGATCATTTAAATAAGTTAAGTAAGCCTGTGTGTTTTTTGGTATATGTACATAGAAAGTGACGGCAGATAAGAGCCACATGGCCCATCTAGTCTGCCCATTTGTTTATTGAAAACTATACTGACCCTAGACCCTATTTACCCTCAATTTGGTTTACAATTTAGAATACCCTTATATTTATCCCAAGCATGTTTAAATTGTTCCACTGTATTGGCCTCAACCACCTCAGATGGGAGAATATTCCATTTATCTATCACCCTTTAAGTGAAGTAATTTTTATGCACATTTCCTTTGAATCTACCACCCTCCAGTTTATATTCATGCCCTCGTGTTCTATTACACCTTTTCTTTTGAAAAAGGTACCCTTCTCTAGCTGGTCACAACCCTTGATGTATTTGAAAGCTGCTATCATGTCCCCCCTCTCCCTTCTCTGCTCCAAGCTATACATGTTTAGTTTCCCTAGCCTTTCTTGGTATGTTTTGTGACACAGGCCATGGACCAGTTTAGTTGCTCTTCTTTGCACAGTCTCTAATGTATTTATGTCTTTATGGAGATATGGCCTCCAGAACTGAACACAGTATTCTAGGTGAGGTCGTACCAATGATCTATAAAGGTGCATCACTACTTCCCTCTTTCTGCTACTAATTCCTCTCCCTATGCAACCAAGCATCTGACTTGCCTTTCTCATTGCATTGCTTCGATGTGTGAATGTATTGCACATATAACTTACAATGTACATGGGGCCAGATCCAGAGCTATGTTTTCATTACATTTCCTAGCGTAGCATATTTACTATGCACTCCCCTTGGCCGTACATAGTTTAGCCATGTTAAGCTTTCCAAACCCTACCTTAACTTTTCCATGCGTAACTCCTGTCGGCTGTAATGGCTGCATGTAGTTACGCGCCTAAGCACGCCCATACTGTACGATTTAAATGCCTCACCATGCCTCCGAAGCAGGGCCGCCAAGAGAAATTCTGGGCCCCGGTACAGCAACTTCTTGGGCCCCCCCAAACTGTTGATTGCAGCAGAGATGACTGTGCCGTGGCGAAGCGGCGGCAAACCGTCACAGGGGGTGTGGCCAACTGTGCCTCCTTGAATGCATGCCTAGCAGGTTTAAATCCATATATATATATGTTGCAAAAGGCTAGAGGGGGGGCTTGATTGTGTGATTAAAATGTTGACACTTCT
>WWET01011155.1:0-16173 GCA_011038615.1 Limnodynastes dumerilii
GTATTTTTGTTTTTTATGTAGGTTGTGTGTGTTGTTTGTAGGTTTTGCAAATTTCATGAGGGAGGGCCACAGGGGCATGGGTGGGGTCAGGGGGTACCTGGGGTTATGCCACTAGTGTGCAATAACGCAAAACAATTGCTTTATGCGATCTTTCGGCAAAAAACAGCATCACTAGTTAAGCATAATTTTCTACACTACAAGTCTAAATATGATATAAGTACAACATTCATATGCAGATCGGCGACAATTTGCTGCATAGACCATCTGTGAATATAAAACACAATTTTAAGAAATTGGAACGCATTTATACATTAAACGTAAACAAGTCCTACATGAAATAATAAATGTGAAGTTGATTATTAATGAGAAATATCGCATGTGAGAAAAGCCTGCGAAAGTACGCAGTTCACTTTAATGCGCTCATGATTGTGTAAATCCGTGTTCATAATTTCCCGCACTTTCTGAGGTCCTTTGTTCTTAAGCCTTGCAAAGATTAATTTTCATATACATGTTTTAAACCGATGTTTTGATTCGATTTCCACAGACCACCCTTCGATAGACCCGAAAGTTCTCAACTGTTGGATCATAGAACAAAACATTGGTGTTTAATTCTATGTTTTCAGTTACAATCATAATCAACTCTGCTCTCTTCCCCTTACATCTTATGACCCCCTGAACACATTTTACACTTAGCACAATTATCCTAATAACACCTATTAACAGTACTATAAGTTTGATTATTACGGTTGCTAATGCTTTTGCCCAGTCACCAAACCCTGACTACTAATTTACTGGGTTCAACCATAACACCCATTCTGCAAGTTTCTCCCCTACAGCGGACAGGGACATATTGTGAGACTTACGGAACTCCCATTTTAATTGAAGGATCTCATCCATCTTACGGTCTATGACTTTATGTGGGTCCTCAGTGTTGTTAGCGATGTAGGTGCAACACTTAACTCCGAATTGTATAGCTAGAGTGACACAATAACCTCCAGTGAAAGCTGTCAAGTAATTTAAAACCATTCTATGCTGTGTCAACTCTTTCTTATAGGCCTGTAATTCTAAACCTGTATAACGAAAGGTGTCATCATACATGTCGGTGATATTATCAATTAAATCTGCAAGTGCATGGATGTATTTATAAATTATGGTACCCCTAGCGGTTCTTGTAAAATCTAGTGCTACCAGAAATTCTAATCCTGTTGATTCATTTATCAAGTCAGCTGCCAAAGGTTTACCTTGATGTGGCACGCTTCTTTTATATTTGTGTTCATAAGGGACATGCACGTAAGGTGGGGGACTAGATCTATGTACATCAAGCATAGTCTTATGCAATATAGTAAGAACTTCAGATACTATCCTGCCCAAAAAACATAACCATTGGGAATTAGAGGCCAGCCACTTATAGGCTCTTCTCCAACAAATATAATACACGTCACCTGGGAGGATGAATGGTACATTATGGTGTAATAGGACACCACACAGCTCTCCAATAAAGCTTTCTTTACCTAAGGCCTTCAGTTGTGACCCACAGGTGTCTTCTTGTATTATATGTTGGCAATATTCTGAATGTACATTTCCCACTGATGTCTTTGTAGCATTGATCTACTAACCTAGTGTTTGAAATCCATTTCGGCTCTTGACCTCTTGTACCCGTCTGGTGAATATGGGCTCCTTATCTGCTCTCACTATGTTGCCAATATTCTGAATGTACATTTCCCACTGATGTCTTTGTAGCATTGACCCACCAACCTAGTGTTTGAAATCCCTTTCGGTTCTTCACCTCATTTACCCATCTGGTGAGTATGGGCTCCTTATCTGCTCTTATTAAATAAACTATTGTTTGATTGTGCCATACTGCTTCCCAATAACCTAATCGCATATGGCTTGTAAAATTAATACACATTAGAGATTTCTCTGTGGAATATTGTCTAAGTCTTAGACAAGGGGATCCGGAAGAGTTACATTTTTCCGCCAGGGGCCTACCACCACATAAACTAAGTGTCACGAGCCACGGCAAGCACCACACATCCCCTCTCTGGAGCCGGCTGTCGGCAATCCTCTCCCGGTGGTCCCGCGGTCCAGGCTCCCGGAGACTGTCACCAGCATAGTGACAGTCTCCTATACTCACCCAGCCCGGACCTCTGCAGTCTTCTCCTAGCGTCCCCACGTGTATTCTGGCGCCAAGTGCCGCAGAGCTCCGGTCCATGGGCACCACCATCTTGCTGTCAATCACATGCTGCAGAGAGGCCAATAGGATCCACTTACTCCAGTCCTCCAGCCAATCAGTGCATAGGGCGCACTATATAAACCCTGTGTACAGTCTTCTCAGTGCCATATCAACTTGTTCACTCCAGGGTGCCTGGCAATCCTGACTCTGATCCTGACTCTGATCCTGATCTTAAACTCTGATCTTGATCCAGTCCAGTCCAGCTGACCTGCAATCCAGCTCCGGTCCAGTTTACCTGTAATCCAGCTCCAGTCCGGCTTACCTGCAATCAGGCTCCATTCCAGCTGACCTGCAATCCAGCTCCGGTCCGGTTTATCTGCAATCCAGCTCCGGTCCAGTTTACCTGCAATCCAGCTCCAGTCCATCTGACCTGCAATCCAGCTCCAGTGCAGCTGACCTGCAATCCATCTCCGGTTCGGTTTACCTGCAATCTAGCTCCAGTCTGGCTTAGATGCAATCCAGCTACAGTCCGGTTTACCTGCAATCCAGCTCCAGTTCAGTTTATCTTCAACTCCAGCTCTGCAAATCTGCTAACGGCTCAGCTCTACGCCAGTTGGTCTGGTAAGCCTAGCCTGTTTATTGAACAGTTGTGCCTACCTGTTCAAGTCCGGCATAGTCCGGTCCTGCCAAGCCTGTATATTGGTTGTCTTGCCTACCTGTTCCAGTCCAGCATAGTCCGGTCCTGCCAAGCCTGTATATTGACTGTCTTGCCTACCTGTTCCAATCCGGCATAGTCCGGTCCTGTCAAGCCAATTGAACTGTCTTGCATACCTGTTCCAGTCCGGCATAGTCCGGCGCCATTAAGATTGTCTTTGCACTACTCATATCTGCCTGTTTTCTGAATCCATGTACCTCCATGAGCCAACCTTACATTAAACCTGCAAGCTTCCATTTTAAACCTGCTCGTCTTTTCTTAATCCTGTTGATTCTTTTATCAAATCAGCTGCCAAAGGTTTACCTTGATGTGGCACGCTTCTTTTATATATGTGTTCATAAGGGACATGCATGTAAGGTGGGGGACTAGATTTATGTACATCAAGCATAGTCTTGTGTGCCAGAGTGAGAACTTCAGGTACTATCCTGCCCAAAAAACATAACCCTTGGGAATTAGGGGCCAGCCACTTATAGGCTCTTCTCCCACTAAAGTATGGTAATGATCTAAGGGACGCCCATCAAATTTAGGAGTATATTTAGTTTAACACATTTGAACACAACTTTCTTCCATGACTGGAGCGCAAGTGTTACAAATACAATATTCCTCAGACGATAATCCCTCACACTGTTCTTTCTCCTCATAATTGGAGCGCTTTTCATACTCTGAACCTATAGTGTTAGGCATAGCCCATGGTTCCATGTTACCATCCGATTGATACTCATGCTTCACCTCGATACCAGACCCGGTCTCCTACACCCTTTTACCATATCCGGAACAGAATACAGTAAAAAGGAACAGAGATGTTGAGAGAAAAAGTGGACTCCACCCCGGTAGGATAATTGCAGTTTCTCCACCTAGGTTAATCAGCCTCAACTTCGTCTCCCTGGAACAGACTCTTCAGACTAAAGGCAATGGTCTCAACACCCTCCTCATTTTGGACCTCCTCCAGATTGACAACTCTTTTGCAGTGGGATGAATGGACCCAAGTATTCGTTTCCGTGATCTTCATAGAGGAGGTGCTGGTCAGTAGCACTTGTTAAGTTCTTTCCCACCTGTCAATTAGACAACCAGATTGTAAGAAATTCCTTATCATCACAAACTCACCAGGCTCAATATCATGACAATTATTCTGTGGCAACTTTACACACTTCTGTTGTTTCTTAAGCTATTTGCTCATCTGGATGAGATAACGGACAGTCACATCATTATTGTATTTCAATTTTTCTTGTGGGTCTACCATGATATGGGATTGGCATCCAAACAAAATCTTGCAAGGTGACAGATTAAGTAGAGATCTGGGAGTGGTTCTGATACTGTGAATTACTAGGGGTAATGTCTCGGGCCAAGCTAATCCGGTGTTAGGCATTACTTTACTGAGCTTGTTCTTAATAGTGCCATTGGACCTTTCTACATTCCCACTGGCTTGTGGGTGATATGGGGTATGTCATTTGCTAGTAATCCCTATAAGTCAGCACATGCTCTTAAATACTTCTCCAGTAAAGTGGGTACCTTGGTCACTTTCAATCACCTTTAGTATGCCAAACCTACAAACAAACTCTTGGACTAGCTTTTTGACAGTAAAAGCAGCGGTATTAGTTGTGGCTAGGTAAGCTTCAACCCAGTGTGAAAACAAATCAACACATATTAACACATACTTTAAATTCCTTCAGGGTGGTAGTTGTATAAAATCGATTTGTATTTCCTAGAAAGGGCCCTTTGGTGGCGGAATATGGGATGGTTCTACAGGAATAGACTTACAAACATTTTTCTTTAGGCATATAAGACATGACTTGAATTTCTTATCTGCCATTCCAGAAAATCCTGGCGGACACCAATATGATCTAACCAATCTGCTCATACTTCTCCTCCCTAAGTGAGTCAAACCATGTACTGCTTCAGCTAAGGCCGGGAGATTTACTCTGGGAGCCACTGGCTTCCCTTGTCCATCTTTCCAAAGCCCTGTGGGCTCCTGTTCACATCCTTTCGCCTTACAGACAGCCTTTTCCTGTGGGGAACACAAATCTTGCATCTCTATTAATCTTTGCATAGACAACACCTCAAATATCATAAGTTTTTCAAAAAAATTTTAATGGTGCTGATGCAGCTGCTTTTTTTGCAGCTTCATCCGCCCTTTGGTTACCCAGGGATACAGTATCTGTCTCATATGTGTGGGCCTTGCATTTAATAACTGCAACTTGTGTGGGCAGTTGTATGGCCTCTAAAAGTCACGCTACAGGTGTCCCTGCTGCTGTCAAAAAGTTCTTGAGTCTCCACAGGGCCCCAAAATCATGTATCACTCTGAAAGTATACCTTGAATCTGTATAAATATTGGCAATTTTTCCTTCTGCCAATTCATATGCCCTTCTCAAAGCTACAAGTTCCACTACCTGTGCTGAGTGTGGTGGTCCAAGAGGTTCAGCTTCTAATGGTACATAATTCACCTGTGTCAGTCTGTCTATATGACAACTCCCATCCATGTAAAAGGTCACATTTGCCCCATCTATTGGGGTGTCACATATGTCAGGTCTTGCAGTAAAGGTTTGATTTAGATAGTCCACACAGTCATAAGTGTCTGTTTGTCTGCTAAATTCAGTCATTTCCAGAGCCCCGTCCACCCTTTGTGCATCATGAGGCACATACGGTAAATACGTAGCTGGATTTAGCGTATTACACCATTTAATTGTGATGTTTGCTGGTGCCATAATGGCTAGTTCCGACCTTGTAAACCGTGTAGAGGAGACGTGTCTAGTCTGAGCAGAATTCAGTAGGGCAGACACAGCATGCGGTACATGAACAGTTAAATCATGGCCTAATACTACATCCTCACTTTTACTAACCAGAAGAGTGGTAGCCACCACTGCTCTGAGGCATGTCGGGAGTGACTTAGCTACAGTGTCCAACTGGGCACTATAGTAAGCCACTGGACTACTAGCGTCTTTGTGTCAAGACCCCTGCTGCACAACCAACAGCTTCCGTGCAGTACAGGTCAAATGATTTGGTATAATCGTGAATTCCAAAGGCTGGTGCTGACATTAAACTTTCCTTCAAATTCCTTCAGATTTCAGGCTTAGAAGCTGAGATCAGCTCCTGTAAGGACAATGCTAAAATGGAGAATCCAGGAATCCAGTTCCTACAGTATCCACATGCCCCTATGAATGAACGAACTTGCTGTTGGTTCTGTGGTAGTGTCATTTCTTGTATGGCTTTAATTCTATCCTCTGTCAGATGTCGTAATCTTCTGGTAAGGCAGTGCCCCAAGTACTTGATTTTGGTTTGACATGGCTGCAACTTTTCCTTAGATACCTTGTGTCCTGTTTGTGCAAGATGAAACAACAGTTCTTTAGTATCACACAATGATGCCTCAATAGATTCAGAACATAGCAACAAATCAACATATTGTATCAGGACCGACCCAAATCTATGTGAAAAGACTGCAAGCAATCATGCAAAGCCTGGGAAAAGATGCTAGGGCTGTCCACAAAACCTTGGGGTAACCGTGTCCATGTACACTGTACCCCTCAGAATGTAAATGTGAAAAGGTACTGACAGTCGGGGTGTAGGAAAATAGAAAAGAAGGCAGAACACAGATCAATAATGGTAAATTGAGTAGAGATCGCAGGAATTTGCATTAATATGACAGCTGAATTGGGCACTACAGGGAACTGACTCTCTATAACCTTATTAACACCCCTTAAATCTTGAACGAGTCTGTAGCCCCGTCCACCCACTCTTCTTGACAGGGAAAATGGGACTATTTTCTACACTAGAGGTGTGAGTCAAAATTCCTTGCTGTAACATCTGTTCCATGACAGGAAGTACACCCATTTCTACCTCAGGTTTCAAAGATACTGGGGTATTTTTGATGCCTGCCTACCACTTTTTAGAGTTATCATGACTGGTGACACATTTGCCATCAACCCAGTGTCTTGCCTGTTTTTGGTCCACAGGGTCCCTGGTAACTGTGACAACATTTCCTCTACCAGTGCTGGGAACCATTAACTTAGGAGGAGCCTCCAACATGTTCTATGCCTCTCCATGTGAGCAAACGCTGCAGTAATACTGGTAAACAGGCACAGGGCTGTCACTGTTTCAGTGACAGCCTCCGACGGACCGCAGTCACTGCACAGCGGGAGATGGCAGTTCTCAGGGGGCCAAAGCATAGGTAAGTGCAGCGTCTGCCGCGGGTTGTGATACATTTCCAGTAGGTACACTGAGTGTATGCACTGGGTACAATCCATCCCATCCTAAACAATTTCTATGTTTACCAGATTTATCTTTACAAATAGGGTTTTTGCTTGTAATTGACTTAGTTACATGTGCTGGTGTGTCATCTACAGATATGTCTGTAGATTGTGGTTTTTCGCTATTAGATGCGTAGGTAGGTGGCGCTATAACTTCTAGAATGAGTGAGGTGTGCATATTTTTGGGTGGCGTACAACTGCAGGAACTTTTGGAAACAATGCGATAGCATCTTGAAGTAAAGCTGTTGCGTCCGCAACCTGAAATGAGGCAGGGGGGACGGATGTGACTGGTAATGCTGGTACTTGTAGTGCAGCTTTGGATGCATGTGTCCCTGTTCCTTGCCTAAGGTGGTTAGAATGTAACTGAATTATGTGTGCAAGGGCTGATATTAATGAAGGGTCATCTTCCTTATCACTAGTTTCTATATTACCCTTAGCTAATTTCTTATCTAACACTGGATAAAATCTGGCTACAACATTCTTAGCATTTAAATCACCATTCAATGAAACATTAGTAGATTCAGGACAAACAAAGTTAAAACATGAATCGTCCTTCCCCTCTCCCATGTATGGAGGAGGAGGTGCTTGCGTAGGAGTCGCGTGTGCAGGATTTGCGTGAACACTGTGTTCACAGTTGCAGATAAATGCGCGTGTGGCGGGAATGTGCCGCAGCTTTTTCATGCCTTTATCTTTAGCCTCGTGCTGACACAATACCAGACTCTTTATGTACATTTCCCGCCTTTTGTGTGATTTCATTTTACAAATTTGGAAACTCACATTATTAAAATTCCTTCTTCGAAACTACCGACACTTCTATTCATTATCAACATAGCCAATCCCTGCGGCATATCCGGTCCAATTTTGGTGCATGGTCCACCTGCCATACCCCCAAAAGACCCTCTGATGGCTCCTTGTCGCAATAGTCCACTACCCATAGTAAAATCGGCTAAACTCTAGGGCAAGACGTATACACAAGCATACCTACGCAAGTGAAACAATTCTACAAAAAAATTCCAACAACACAGCGTACACAACAATTGAGTTAAACTCTAAGCTTGTATTGTCAGTACCCGCTATCAGAACACATCAAAAATAGCGTTATCACTTCTCACTGCGAAGATCACAAATCTCCAAAACGCAGACTTCACGATTGCCCGTCGGCAGATTAACAAACTCTTTCACACCAGTTTCACCAATGCTAATAAAGTCCAGAACACCCTCAACCTTCCTCTCGAAAGGGAGTCAAATACACAACGACCACTACCCCTGTTATGCAGGAGGAATCCCTACAACAATTTCAGCCCTAACCGAAAGACAGATATTTATCACTTTAAACTTTAGGAAAGAGTCACCAAAACAGAAAGTGATACCCTAACACAATCACTTAAAGGATTTTTCAAAGTGCAGTAGTTAACAGTTTCCACCTCAGCAATACTACCCAAAGGAAATGAAAGAATCTTAGCACGTGGCAACAATAGGATAAATACACTTGTTATTTGCGCTGTAAATACAATTGCAATGTCTATTACAACTATTACTTAATGGATAACCCAGACTAGCGTGTAATTGCGAACTCATGCACCACTTGTCCCAAATTCAAAGTCTGTATCCTAGCAACAGTATTCGGTCAACTAACACAATGTTCAATAAAATAACAACATTTCATTTACTCACCGTACCTTTGTACCTTCCGCCCTTTGTTAGATGACCGAATCCTGCATGCACCAGAAAAAAGACCTCCGCTTACGAGCCCCCACATTGTTGGGAACGTACCCTCAAAAGTACGCAATGCGGTATTTCGCAATTATACCTGAATAATAATCAAGCCAATCGAAGATGCGGTCCAACCCACAAAAATTTATTTAAAACGAAAAGGAAACAGTTAATCCAAAAGTGTCAGTCACCTGAGATAGCAGCACAGACCAGTCATTGGCGAGACTTCAGTACAAAAGCCACTCTGGCCTTCAGAGCCTGGGCATCATCCTTTTAACAATTGGGATCAAAGGGGAAGCCGTTATCATCTTGATTGGAGAATCCTCATGGTCATCCTGGATCCCTGGCTCATCATTGATCTTGGCAGGGTTATCTAACTAAATATTTCATATCATACTTTATTAATACCTATAACTTGCGATCGCTTTATGCGATCTTTCGGCGAAATACAGCATCACTAATAAAGTATAATTTTCTACACTACAAGTCTAAATATGATATAAGTACAACATTCATACGCAGATCGGTGGCCATTTGCTGATTACACCATCTGTAAATATAAAACACAATTTTAAGGAATTGGAATGCATTTATACAATAAACGTAAACAAGTACTACATGAAATTATGAATGTGAAGTCAATTATTAATGAGAAATATCGCACGTGAGAAAAGCCTGCGAAAGTAAACAGTTCACTCTAATGCATGCGCATGATTGTGTAAATCCGTGTTCATATTTTCCCGCACTTTCTGAGGTCCGTTGTTCTTAAGCATTGCATAATTTTTATACATATGTTTTAAACCGATGTTTTGATTCGGTTTACACAGAACGCATGGGCATAAGCATTAACAACGACTTCTACATAGACTAATGCTTACCTCTGGGCTGCTGTGTTTCTTTTACGTTCTTTGAAAGATTCAGCACATTTCTGTAATGGTACATCTATGTGAGAACCAGAGAAAAATCAGTGGCCGACTATTTAGATGATTTCCTTCTAAAAGGCCCATCCAATACACCTAGATGCAAAGGGCTACTTTTCTCAGTAAACGCCCTTTTCCAAAACTTTGGGGTTGCCACCAGGCTGTCATAGAAAGGAATAGAAATTAACACAATGGCGGCCTGTTGAAGTTTGCGAGAAGAAAAGTTGATAAAGTGGCGTGAGGCCATCAGACACATTTAGGGGATTAAAAAGTGCACATAAAATATATGAAATCTCTACTGAGCCAACTGCATGTAGAATCATACCTATGGCCGTCAAAATAGCAAATAGCAAAATATCAGGGCTCTGAAGGAAGATTTAGAAATATCGCTACAATTCTTGGACCAGTTCAGTTGTTAGAATTTTGCCAGAGCCCATGTTAATTAGTCTGCAAGTACAGTTATTTACAGATGCTGACATACAATAGCTACTACGCATGCGCAGTAGCTATTGTTCATTGAATTACGTCTGTCTATGGAAAAAGTACGTAGTTTTGGATCTACCGCATTATTTGGGGTATACCGGAACAGGGTATAGTACAGATTTTATTTTAAATAGTTGGTAGTTTTTTCCTCCCGGACATCCAGAGGGGAGTAGATATAGGCCGGTCAGGGGCGGGGCTTTATGACACGATTGGCATCAAATCATGTAATTAAGCCCCACCCCTTACTATTAATTGGCGTTTTCATAGTATTACTAAGGGTTAGGGTGTGGTTGGTCCCACCCAGTCCCTAGTAACACTATGAATACTAGTGTTGCTAGGATGGGGGGTGAGACTTTAGGCTGTGGTTTGCATAAAATCACAGCCTTAAGTCCTCTACAGGATTTTTCCTGGCTCTCCCAGGATACAAAACGGAGGTTACCCAGCCCTCCCTCCCAACCTAATTTACATCCCTTCCCCCACCCACTTTACGGAAGTAAACCCAGAGGCTGCCGTGGCATGCCTTCTCTTACCTTAAAAACTATGTGCTATCTTTAAAGACTGAATGTAGTTATCTGCATAAGGAACCACTACGTAGTCTATATGACAACGCATGCGCAGTGGTCCCATCAGCTTCTTAGGTGTGAACCCGGTCCCAAGTCTACAGCCCCTCAGTATTACCCATCATGTGTATCCAACCTCAATGGACATTTACATTAAGGAAAATTTAGAGAAAGGATTCATGGGATTGAGATTTTTCTTTGATTTAGAAAGAATTGAGATCATGTATTGATTATAAGAATCTGAACAAGATTACAGTACGGAACACTTATCCCCTTCCATTTATCTCTGATTTTTTGACCAACTGTCTTTTTTTGTGGTGACTACAATCTAATCTGGATCAAGAAAGGGAATGAGTGGAAGACAGCATTTAATACCCACTCAGGCCACTACAAATACTCAGTAATGTAATTTGGACCCTATAACACTTAGCAGTACAGATAGTGGTCTATCGAGATGATAGATATTCTTTCGATTTATCTTCACTAGAACTCCACAGGTGTCACGTCCAACAAGCCCGCATCCGCTTACGAGAAAACCATCTTTTCACCAAGCGTGAGGAATTTGAATTTGTAGCTTCTCAAGTAGTCATTTTGGGTTATGTTAACTCACCCACAGATTTATGATGGAACCTAAAAGTTTAAAGCTATTGTTGAATGGGTAAACCCTACGGATGTCAAGGTGATTCAATGATTCATTAACTTTTCCAATTACTATAAACATTTTGTTCAAGGATTTTCTATTCTTAATACACCTATCACAGATATTACAAAAAAAGGGGGAAAGACCATTGTAATTAGAAGCAAAGGTACATTGAAGCATTCAAACAGCTGAAGAATGCATTTACATCAGCATTTGTGTTGCATCATCCTCATCCTGAATTGGCCTTTTTCACAGAGATAGATGCATCAGATGTGGATGCTGGGGTTGTCATTTCTTAGCAAAATCCACTCCAGACTCCACCCCTGTGCCTTCTTATCAAGGGGGTTTTTCCTGAGCGGAGTGAAATGATGAGGCATTGGCTGGAGGAGGGCAACTTATGTGATTACAGTCTTCAGTGACCACAAGAATCTGGCCTTTATGGAATCTGCAATACAATTAAACCCTAGGCAAGCTAGGTGGTTGCTCTTTTTATTCGCTTCCATTTTATTAGAACCTATGGACCAGTATTTCTGAATAAGAAAGTATATACTTTGCTTCATTCCATTTTGTCCCTAGTTCTTTGATTATTGCCGGACTCGCTTAAAACCTATACTTCCATATACAGGAGGTGCAAGACCAAGCTCCCTCTCAGAAACCTTGGTTTTTTGTCCCTGATAATCTCATAAAAGCAGTACAGCTGGAAGCTGCTGGTAGAGCGGCAGGTAAACATGAAAACAATGAAATTATATCTAAATGTGGTAACCGGGTGGTATGGGTTACTTTAAAATGGTGGAATGCAGAGAGGTGTAAACAATGTAAGAAAACTCAGAATCACTTTACACCAGCGTTTAACAAAATAACTTTTAATAACTATTTTCCTGAATGTCTCAGATTAGCAGAAAAATTATCTTGTTCAACACAATAAAGCAGTTTGGACCTGATCCAGAGTTACGCCGCCTGCCATATTTATGACAGGTGGCTGCATAATAACGGCAGAAATGCTGTTTTGCGCATGCACTGGGCATATTTTGCCCGCCGTAATCCATGGCTCCCAGAGCCATCTGGTGTCCGTAACTACAGCTAACTACAGCTATGGACGAAGGGGCGGGCAGCTCCTTAACTACGTTGTAGTTACGGAAGCTAGGCGGGGGAGGGAGGGTAATTAGGAGGGGAGGACTGGGTAGCCTTCAGCCAGCGTAACTATGTGTAACTACGCTCACACAGGGGGAGCTACACCAGAGTGCACCAGAGCGGGCCAGCGTAGTTCTGGATCAGGCCCTTTGTCACAAAACAATGTTGTTCTTATTCATAAACAGAGCATGTAAAGCAGGTAAAAATCAGAAGTAGCAGTTTTCTCAAATGTAATACAAGTAATACTTTCAGAACAGTGCATGTAAAACAGATACAACCAGTAGTAGAAATTTTATTAATTATTAACTTTACACTAATAACTATACCCAGTAATGTTTATTAATACTACTTATAGTAATTGAACTTCCCACTTCGAAACTAAAATACAATCCAAATCAGATTTTTGAATTTCTAGGAACTCTACAGCAGTTCTGATTAATAAGTAGTCTGTGTCAATACTTGGTTATAACACAAATTACACTAAAGTCACTCTTCTGAAGAAATGACACCTCAGTCAGTTTTTTTCAGAATTTCTTGAAATATCCCTCAACCCTTTCAATACTCTCCCCAGCTGTTCTATTAGCTCATATGTCTCTTAACACCTCCTTTGCCACTTCCCTGATGGCTCCGATGTTCTCACAGTTCTCTCAGCATCTCCTCCAGCTTTCTCCCGATACCTCTGATGCCTTTTCCAATTAACAGCACACTCTCTGGCTCTCCTGATACCTCCGCTACAGCTCCCTCTGACCGCAGCTGTGCCTCTGTTCCTTCCAATACTCCGCTATCAAAAGCGCTCCTTCACTTTCCTCAGATCCCCACCACAACCTTCGGCTCTCCCGATATCTCCTCCTTCTTTCGTCACACACCCTCCAGCTCTCTGTCATCAACACTGCTTCCTGTCACTGCCTTCCTCTTTCATCTGTTCCTCACACACAGCTCACCAAGACTGCCCTTTACCGTCACCTCACACACACACTAACCGGCAACTCCTCACACACCACACCACACTTTTCCGTGAAGCTTCTAGAGATCCCTCGCGCTACACCACGTGCCATGTCATATGGCTGTTGCCTAGCAACAGCCTCACGCTATCCCTCACTCCTCGTGCTGCTTCCCAGCTATAGACCTTAATCTTGCACTGCAGGGGTGCCACATTCATCCATGCTTTTAACAATGCGTGTCCTCACGCATAATTTTACAATACAACATTTTAAAAAAAACATAACATTTTGAACATTACATATACAATAAAACATATATCAAAACAAGTTTTCTGCAAACCTATTGTTGTGTCTCTTTCTTTTTCTAACTATGTCTTGTAAACCTTGGTACAAGAGGCCAACACATATTCATTATCAAATTTAATGGATTTTCCAACAGTAATAATGGTTCTGGAGCAGGCTGTACAAGAAGTTCCCTAATGATCAATCCTAACGACGGAGACTGAGTAGCACACAATTTTAACTGATCTAGATGCACCATCTTTGATGTTCCTCCATTTTCTTTACTAATTTGGTAATCTACATTTTCAGGCTTTGGCTTGAATCCTCTGCACATGTTCTGTCGCACTGATCTGCGTTGGTCTCCTGCACCTTGGTTGACGGCACGCTTAATTTCCTCACCCTGTACTGGGGCATTGGAATTCTGCAGTCTACGCACATATGGTCAGCTTACAAAGTAGGGTGGATAGCGATGTTTCCAATATGGTGTTGCTGATCAGTACCCTTTCTCTGCTGCTACCCTCTCAATTTCTCCTGGTTTCTCTCCACTTGCATGGTTCTGGTAGTTTTGCTGGTAGTTACGTGGAGGACCCCCGCATCGTGGATAGTGCCAATAGTGATTGCGATCTGCTGCATATTTACTGCCTTGAACTGGGACACCATCAGTACCAGTGACATTAGCTGCTTCAACACCCTTCCTTACTTCCTTCCTTCCACTATATCAAACTCCACTATCTCTCCATCTCACATACTGCAAAGATACTTCCTTGGATTGTTTTTCTTTATGGCAGTATAATGGACAAACACATCTTCCTCGGTGTTATTTCTGTTAATAAAGCCGTATCCGTTACGCACATTAAACCATTTGACAGTGCCCAAAGCTTTGGTTACGATATTAACAATGGGCCGTATTCAGAAATCCGTTTTCACAGGCAGTTCCGTGTGTATTCTTAAGTAAATTTCAACTGCGCATGCGTAGTAACTTTTTTACGTAGTTTATGTAGACTATACACATTGAAGTGCCTCACGGATGGACTTGTGAATCGCACGTTGATATATGTCATGATCTGGTTCGTAAAAATACGCATGGGAGAATTTAAATAAAAATGGGTGAGGGGGGCATTTAAATGAAGGAAAGTGGGTGCGATTATCAAGATACGCACGTACGGAGGACATATACGCATGGGACTGCACACGGAAAGTTACAGGTGGTCTATGGAGTCGTAAAGTTCCTAAAAGCATGGCTGGGAGAGGGGAGTGTCAGGGGTGTGAGGGGGTTTGGCATGCACCGTCTGTGCGTATATTTGCAGCCCGATCTGGACACGGATCTGAATATGGTCCAATGTCTCTATTTGTCTTCAGAGTGACTCGGGTCGACGGTGACTTATTATTACTGCTCTTCCTGTACGCCTTGAGGCTTGGCCCCCACCCTTGGGGTATTGTAGTTTAAAGTCCCTTCTTGTCGGCAATATCTTTCAATGGTCAGTGGATTTTCTCCAGAAATCTCGAGGTGGTTTCCACCAATCATTAGTTCCTTGTCGTTTGTTTTTCCATCTCGGTTTGTCATAATTTGACTCTGATGATTTGGCCATGCTGTGTAACTCCCTGCGCGTCTCTGCCATTCCTAGCATCAGTTTTTCCATCTGTCCCTTTAACAGTTGCAACTGGTCAGAGGATGACAGCTGTGATCCCTGGGAGGCGGGGTTCGTTTCTGAAGATGTTGGATATGTGCTCTGAGAAGTAACATCTTTTGGGTGGGCTTGACATGAAAGTCCTGGCATTTCCGGGAATTCTACCTTTTGTTCCACCACCATGCCCAACATTTTAATAACAGCTTTAAAATCTAAGAAAGTGTGTTGTGGGAGCTGTAAACGTAACATTCTTAACAGTGTCCGGGTCATCTCTCTGTAAGCACCTTCAATTAGTTGGGCAATTAGCGCTTCATCCGTATCCCTTATTTCATTTTGATCAACAGCCTGAATTGCCCGGAGGGCCTCCTGCAGGGTAAGGGTATAATCACGCAGGCTCTCTCCTGGTGCCTGTTTGCACGCGTAAAACCACATCTTTAGGGCAGATAACGTTTTTTTCTCAAACATGGTCGTTAATCATTTAAGTATTTGTTCCACATTCTTACCGATGAACCAAGCCTTTCAATTGCCCGATGAGTACTTCAACCTTCTGTTAGTCATTTAAAGGGTACAATCGAAACATAGATGCCATTTTACTTTTAAATTCGGTGAGAGTACCTCCCTCTGTGCCATGCATTTCTCCAGTGTACGTGTGGAGCCATTGGGCCCTGAAATAGTAGGGAAGGGTGATCGGGTTCATCTGCGCCATAGCTGGAGCTTGTCACAAACACTCGCGGCAGACGCCGCAC